>JAPYZI010000244.1:0-100818 GCA_030523105.1 Ophioninae sp. A BG-2022a | reverse complement strand
GTTTATCCCTCAAAAATCCAAAAAAAATTTTGATTTTTAATATTTTTTTTATTGACCCATTTCGATGTAATTTTATCTCCTGAGAACGAATCTACCATTAATTTTCTCCAGAACCCAAAATTTCCATGAAAAAATTGTATAAAAATTCTAAAATCACGATTTCTTTTGCTGCGTGCAGTGTTTTCAACGAAAATTCGTTGATATTCGTAATCAGCTGAAAATTTCCGATTATACAGACCTTTTCAATACTTTTAAAACAGAAAAAAAATGTTCGACTAACCCGGCCACCTTTCCGGAATCTCAAAAATCACGAAATTTTAAGGTCGTAGAGTGAGCTTCTTATATACTATAGATATCCAATGGGTGTGTTTGGACAAGGTTTTTCCTTAACTTGAATAATGGCGTTAGATTCATATCGATATCTCGTATAGTTTTCCCGGAAAGTATATACCACTTATATGTATGTGAGTATCGGTCGACACACGTACATATACGTGTGTGTTTTCGTTGGGACGAAATTACGCGCGTCTTTTCTCCACGCTGCGCTCGTAACGAATCCGCACGTACATAAACACACACGTGGCCACGCTCCGCGCTCGGCAATTGTCCGGCCACGATTCTTCGCCCGAAAAGTCGAGAGTTCGCCGTTCGTTGTTACGGCAATTGCGGCGATTCAAAGTTAGACACTCGACGATGAGAGCTCAATTCGTTTGACATTATAGTTTTGAATATTTAGAATGTGGGCTTTATTAGTCACTGGACCTCACATGGATCAGGTACCTTATCCATCAGCTTCAATTATTTCCCTACGAAATCTTTTTCTTTGAGAAAATCAATTCCAGAATCTATTTCGACCGAAGTAGCGAACCAAACTCCCTACCCTTATTTTTAGAAATAAATATTCATGAAATATAAGACGAAAGAATTCTTTAAAAATAATTCGTAAGATTGATCGGTGAAGTTCCGAAACTCACCCTCGCCTCTTCTCCGATGGCGATGGAATTTTGCACAGACCTCGCCTTTAATATTCTGAAAGAAAACCCTAAAAGAGCTTTAGACAGGTAGCACTGGCTTTGGAGGTATCGAATTTTAAAGTTTGTCGATGCAACCTAATAGAGTATATCTTTATCGCCTGCCGCAGCGAATCGATACCCTCACTTCTCCAGCTTCATCGAACGGTGCCCACCCGTACGTGTATAAGTCGTTCGTCATATCACACGAGTTTGTTTGATCTCTTTGATTTTATTTGGTGTAGTAGAAGCGCAGTAAAATAAATAAATCACGATATTCGCTGTTTTGAACACTATCTCGCTTGTCGTAAAAAAAAAAAAACAAGTTTTTAGGTGGTCACTTAGAATATTGAAAGGAAGGTCTGTGCACAATTTCCACTCAATCAGAGAGCAGCAGCAGGGGGTTTTAGAGCCTTGCCCAGATTGACTTGCATTTGGCGTGTATCACGTGGAGCTCTGTGCTCGTTTGTTGTTCAACACGGCGTTTACTGCCCGTAGGAGTCGGATCGATCTTTCTCCTGGTACATGAACCGAATTAATGAGAACACCGAGTGCGTATATGGCATGTACTAATTAAAGTCCTAAAGTTAGCTACGAGCTTGTACACGCGAAGGAAGTACGTGTAGACCCAGTGAAGGGGTATGTACGCGGGCTTGTTTGGATCGGCGACGAACTCGTAGCGGTTTGCCCCAATGAGAAAAAAGACAACAATAAAAAAATGTCCGTTATTTTTTTGGAAATTTGTTATCTCCATTGTTTTCCACGAAAAAAATGGAAAAACTTTATGAATAGCGGAAAAACAAAAAATTATCCGATAAAATAATAAAAACACGTATTCGGATAAGAATTTTGCACCATAGCTTTAACCCACATAAACCCTTATGGGAAAAGAACCATCTGCCTCGTGAAAAAGATCGCGACGAATCAGCCAACGGACGCGTTGGTAAAGGGAGATCGCTGCACGTGATCATGCGGTTTTCTCCGTTTTCACCGTGAAGCATCGTAAACGTTCGTTCTTTTTTGTTTACTGCAAAACGTTCGTATATACTCGCAGCACTCGATAAAAACTACGTAGCGTATTGGTTCAAGAGGTTTCTCTCGTCCCACGTTTCCTTCTTTCCCTTTTGAAAGGGCATTACCAACAATAGAACGAACGTAGAAAAGAAATTGAGTTTATGCACTTATCCCACGATGTGTCCTTACTTCCGGTCACCATCCGCGTACAGAAATACACCAGGTATTTTTCTCTCCAGTGAATATTTTTCCTCTTCTTGGCGCTTGTATTCTTCATTCGTTTAATCTTTCCTTTTCTGTTTCCTTCCATCCTTTACTTCTGATTCAACAATTGCCACTGCAGTGCCTATAGCTATATTTATGTTTAAAATCATAAAACTAAAGTAAACGTAATAAAACTAATAAATATATAAATGCATTTCATTAAGTAAACATTTACTGAAATCGTTATAAATTAATGTTTCAATAATCATACATATTAACTAAATAAGAATACTTTATTATTTGTATTAATTTTCATTATTATAAAAAGTAAACTATTTTTCAATTGAATTTTTAGTCATTGCGTTCATTTTTTTTGTATTGAAAAAATAGAGTACACACACAATATTAAATATTTTAATATTT
The DNA here is from genome assembly GCA_030523105.1 of Ophioninae sp. A BG-2022a. Taxonomy (NCBI): domain Eukaryota; kingdom Metazoa; phylum Arthropoda; class Insecta; order Hymenoptera; family Ichneumonidae; species Ophioninae sp. A BG-2022a. The sequence continues at coordinate 98,167 of JAPYZI010000244.1, read as the reverse complement.
ACTATTTAATATTGTTATGTAATCCTTGAGGTTTTTATTTAAAAAACAACTCTAGTATGTTCTTTTCTTGAATTATATTTTGCTTCGCATGACGTTTACCTTACGTTATTATTAAGACATAAACTCCCAACAATGATTCATTCGCAGATAATCTCTCCTCTCTCTCTCCCTCTCTCTCGCCGTCCCTTTCCCCCAATTACTTGCGCTGTATTTATCCCCTATAAAAATATTAAACATTTAGTTCTCGCGACCATGAGCACTTGTGTACGTATAGTCATTGGAGAAAGTTGACCTCGCGAACAACAGCTTTCTACCTGCCTTTTCCCGCGACCCACGAGAATCTCCGAGGACGCGAAAATTTTTACAAACCTTCCCATTAACGATGAATATCGGTAAATCCGTATAAAAACATACATCCATAAAAGTGTCTTGAGCAAAATAAAAAATTATAGGGTCCACAGAGAATTTTATGTCAAATTTTGTATATACATATATATATTCAATCCTTCTAGTAATTATGTGTTGTACTAGATTTTTCTTCAACATTTGTAGTTTTAATGAATTTACTAATTCAGTTTCATATCAGTTATCGAGAAAAATTGTGTAAATTGTAAATAATAGTGTAAATTATTACTAATTACATTTTTGTTTAATTAATTAAATCGAAAGAAGTTCCGTACATTTGGTGTTTACATATTAATATTCAATATGTATATATATGTATATATATGTGGGTTCATTTGGATTTAACGAGCTATGATAATTTGTAGAAATACTGAAATTCAATATTTGTCACCTTTCCATATATTTTATGAGCGTATTAATTAAATTCCTTATTTATTCACTGCAATAATTTATTCACTTGTTATTCGTTAAACCCAGCCCGGTTTTTTCCGGCTAAAAACTTCCGGAAGATTCCAGACCCGATTGGTGTCACTTAAAGCGAGACAGAAAATACAGGACTAGCGTTGCCCCAACATTAAGTAGAAAGGTAAAAGTTAAATGTACCTTCCGCGTAAGCCAATTAAGTCAGAAGGTAACGAGCCATGACCCCACTCTCTCTCTCTCTCTTTCTTTCTCTCTCTCTCTCTCACTCTGTCTCTCTACGTGTTTGTCGTACAACGACACTCGAGAATTATTCTTCGATGCGCGCATTTACAGTACTTCCGGTACACACGAGGCTGCCGCGTGAAAAGATAAAAAAGAGAAGAAAAAAGAAAAAAAGCCAATGATCCTGGGGGAAAGTCTGGAAAAACGACACTGTAATTAAAGGTTAGTGGAAATGTGCATCTTTAATTCTAATCGAATGGGTTCGTAATGAAAAAAAAAATATATATATATATATATATATAGTAAAGACGATATGCGATTCCCTTATACTGATTATTAATTTATTTACTTTTTTCAAAATTACAACGATAGCATACGGAAACAGGAAAAAAAAATTCTGTTTATATACCGAAACTCTTGTACCCGTCTATTAATCTTTTCTCATTCAGATGGAATATTTTGTTATTCAAATTATACAAAAATAAGATTAATAAAAAAGAACGCGGTATAAAAGAAATAAAAATACGATAATTAAGTTTAAATATAATCATACATTCAACGAAAATGACTTTAATGAAAAGGAAACGAGATACAATGAAGATAATTGGAATCACATTATTGGGATTATCAAAGTTATCGATGATACATGACCCAACGTTGGAAAATAAATAAATCAATTATTGTGAAATGAGGAATGCAGTAGTCAATTGTTTCGCAACAAAATTGCAGCAAATACCGTGAAATCGACAACATTTTTTTTTTTTTCATCGTCAATTGCAGTTTACACCAACTTTCTTTTGAACAAGGCGAAAGTGCTGACATGACGACAATTTTCCAAATCGCGAATGCACTCGAAACGCGATTTGTCACGATGGCAACATTCGACTCGTGCGCGCGTCGAAAGAAATCGTCGTGAAAGTCTTTCGAAATCGTCGTGATGGTAAGCACGATATCAGTACGCGTACACAAGAGTGATAAATCGTGTACGTAATTTTTTTTTTTTCAAGTCCTATGTATAAACGGAACGATGTAATTACGGAAAAAAAATCGCTTCTACTGCAATCCCGATTGAACGCTATTACAGAGAAGCCTAATTATACAAGATTAAACTTCAGCCCAATGAAATCACGTTACGCATGGCTGTAAATGATACGCATATGTGAATACGAGGCGTTTAAGGTCAAATTGATAGCCACCGAAACTTCAAAATTTCAAAACACTTTCGCACGTGTCAATTTTTCGAGGGATACCTCGTGACATATATTTTTTTTATAGGTTTTGCAATTTTTTATCATCTGCTTATCGGAATTTTTGATAAATCGTCCGATCGATAAGCCGTTTTGTGAAATTTTCCAATCGCTTATCAAAGAAGTTTCAGAATTTATGGGATCGCCCGTTATTTTTTATAATTCTTATAAAATATCGTTGGTTAAAAAAGCTTTGTTGTAAATTCGTAATCAATCAATCGGTAGCTCATTTCACTTTTTAATTGAAGCTTGTTCATTAACGAGAAAAATAAATGTATAGAGGCATTGTAACAACTTCGTGTAGTTAAAAAATGTCGAAGTTGAAAAGATTTTAAAAAATATATCTCTGTTTCTCTCCGTACATAAATAATTTTACGTATTCTTCGCACGAAACATTATTCATCACCTTTTTTTATTATTATTTATCAAATATTGTTTTACCGTTGTTATCAAACAGCTTTATCTTCTACCCCTGTTTATTATGTTTATCAAGTATATTATAAAAGGCAATTTCCAAGAATTAATGAATATCAATGAACCAATGAGCCAACATTCTTCTTCCTTTAGTCTCTCATTACACATTCATCCATTCTTCGTTCACTCAAATTTTGGAATGTTGCACACCTCCCTCGGGTGCAAACAAATTTACCCAAAGCGAAAATTGTCAATTTTATCATTCGGGTCGGTTAATTCAAAAGAAAAAAAAACAAGTACTATAAAATAGCAGAAGTTTCGAGAATTCCTCCTTTTTCCCATTCTTGAAATAATATTAATGAGCGTGCGAACGAGATTCGACTGCGGGTGAAATGATTCAGTAGCTTGTCGATTTGGCCTGAAATGGCGCGTATACATATTCATGGAGAGCAGCATTGGAGAAGCACTCGTTGGAGTACTCGAAACTTCGACGTTGAAAATAAAGCACTGGGTTCGTACAATCGCGGCTTGTTCACCGAAGAGTATCAGTGAAAAGTTCACAATCGCAGTTTTCGAGTTCCTTACCAATTATAAACTTGCCACGGAAGAAGTTTAGTCGAATGAGGAATTCGGACGGCATTATAAACCCGAACGCAGTCGAAAAGCATTCGAGGAGTGTTTTTGTTTTAGACACTCTTTTTACTTGTCAATCTATACGGTTCTTCAATATATTGCAAATGTCACTTTGACAAATATATACATATGCTGTGTATATTCTTTTTTGTATATGTAAAGATTGTATATAAAAAAATATATGGCTTTGCGTTTGTACAACGTTTAAATATATGTAATACTACTGCAAAACGTTTGAGATTTAACAGTAAACTACAAAAACCGTAAGTAGATCGATAAAAAATTATTGTATCAATACGTAAACTGAATAAAATTCTTTATCGATATATATTTTTAAAATTAACTTTTTCTATTAAAGTTTAAGCAATTTTTATCATTTTGAAATAAGATACGTATTTTTAATACTATGCATGTGCTTAATATTTCAATTTAATTCGATGCTATTACAGACGATTATATTAATATTCATTTAAGCATTATTATTATTTGATTCTTAATCATACGTGATAATCAATTTTTTGTATTTTAAAACGTTCTCTTCCTACATTTCAATCATTTTCGAATATTACAAATACATCATAATACGTATAATTATTTAGATTTAATAAATTATTAGAATTATTTAGAAATATCGAAATTTGATTAACATATAGGAGAAGACAATACTTTTTAAAACTGAGTATATACACAGCTACACGCTCTAACAATGTACTATATTTATTGAAAGCTTTGACAGTCTCTGCTCAAACGATTCGGTGCTTTGGCTGCCCAAAACCGCCAGAAGTGAACCAGCAATTCAGTAAATTCTGCTTACGTATACGTGTACAACCGAAGGAGAATTTCGTTATGTATCAAGCAACACTGCAGTCCCAGAATTCAACAATTATAGAAGCAGAATCCTGGATCGTATTACATACACCAGACAGATTCGAAAAGTTTTATCGCGTTCATAGTACGCCCACATTCATGGTAATCGAAAGTGAGTGTCGAGAGCATAAGAGAGAGAGAGAGAGCGAGAGAGAGAGACAGAGACAGAGTAAAAGAGAAAAATAGTGGAAGAGAAGGAGAGAGAAGGAAAGCAGGATGAAACAGCGAGCTTTCAGAGATGTCCAGAAAAGGAGATAAATGAGGATCCTCGCTGTGAGTTCCATCCGTAGAGAATCGGCCAGAGTTCGCATATCCGACGTGTACGTCACGTGCATGTGAGTATGTTTCCCACCTATTCCTGCCTCTCGAATATCCCATACAGCGAGCAAGTGAACACCAACTTTAATTCTGTAGGAAGCGAACGCGAAATGTATGTGTGTGTGTGTGTATATATATATATATATCCTTCATGGAAAGCACACGTCAAAAGGTTTAAAGCGGGGCTATGTCGCCTTTTGGCACAAATAGAATCCCCGTGTCCAAAAGATATCTGCGACACGATTACCCCTGCCAAACACTACGAAAGTGTTAGAGCGAAAGACAGAGAGAAAGTGAGAGAGAAAGAGAATTAAAGGTTCCTGGGAAACTCTCGATCGACTAAAGATATAGATATGTGTCCTAGGATTTGGTGTGATTCACTTTCAACAGCTTTTACTGACGAATTACTACGATATTCGTGCTCGAAAACCGAGTTTATGGTACGGTCGGTGGGCACGCGGTCAACGCGAAGATGAGAGTTATTGAGCGTGAAACTTTTGATTAAATTTTTTTTGCAAATCCTCCAAAAAATGTATAGCTCGCATATATTTCTATATACGTGGAGATTTAACGCTGCAATGTACTGCAATGGGATACATTTTTCAGATGGCTGAGAGAATTTGAAAGATTTCCAAACGCGAGTCAACATTTTTGACCTCCGGACGACCCGCAAAAAAGAGATTTCTTCTCCCCAGACGAGATCAATGCTAACGAGTTATCGAGTATTTAAACTAGGATAAAATATCTGGAATACCCATACGTCAGAGCGTTCGATGAACCTCCGAACGGCGGATACTGACGTTTTAATTGAAACGAGGCCACGCTTTCTTTCCCCTTCGCTCTTTTTTCTCGTCGACCAATACGATTCTTCAGTATTTCACATATTTTTATCATGTCTTTCACACGGTAGCCCAAACAAACCCAAACAGAAAAAGGGTTGAAAAACAAATTGGAGATAAAGTCTCGTAATTGTAGGACGAAAGGGAGAGTCTGGATACCCACGAAGGTACGAAACAAAGGTAAGCTAGGGGTACCAGGAAGAAAGGTCGAAAAGGTGCGAAAGGTTTGGGGCGAAAGATCTAACCGAGGGAAATGTCAGCTAACGAGAGAAAGAGCGAAATATAGAAATTTGTATTCTACGATTCGTCGTGGGAGGAGGGTGCCAGCAACCGATACGGGGGTGAGTCAGAACGGCATAGGGATTCGTTGAGAAAAGGCAATGCGCACCCTGTACATGAAAGGAACGAGGCGTGCAACGGCTCGGAAATCGCTCGGCAGACCGTATACGTACGTACAGGCATTGGAACGTGACGGGAATTCCGAAGCCCATAAACGAGAGGGAAGAGGAGAAGGAACGAAACGAATGGGCGAGGGAAATAAGGGGTTGAGGGGTGAGACTGAAAAAAAAATATTCACTGGTGCGACATCGGCTTAATTACCACCTAGCCCTAGAACTCCCTTTTTCCCTTGAGTCTTTCACCCTTCCACTGTATCACCCCTTGCTTTCTGGGCTCGGTCCACTGTTAGGAAAAATATTGCACACGGAAAGGTTTGTTTCTCTCATTTACGGACGAACTTCGAAAACCGCAATGTTATTTACGACGGCTCCAAAAATTCTGTTATTCTCGTCGAGTATCCGTGTGCGTACACGTGCACACCTGAAATGTATTTTTGAATCAGATTGTGTAGAGCTTGATGGTAAATAGGATTTTATAGTAAATATTTTTTCCAGCCGCGGGTATGATGGTGACGGTGCCAAAATTTCATACACAAATAATATGTTATTCTGTCGGATTGAAGTATTTTTTTAATAATAAAATATTAATAAACCATGAAGCTGATATTCTTTAAAGCTAGTAGTGTCGTTGCTGCATTACCAATCGTAGAAGCGGTTTTGGTCATTGGGATGATCCGAAGTAAACATTGAAAGAATGTGCTTTTAATATATCGATAAAGCTTTCGTATCATTGACAATTTTTTAACACTTTAAAAATGACAAGATTAGCAAACCGTCCAAAAAAACTTCAACTTTTGACTCGAAAACGCAAATTTCTAGATATGCGTTGTTAACAAATGAAGAAACGTATGATGAAATAATTCGATGAGAAAACGCAATATAACTAGTGTCTTGTCCCAATTTGACGACGGATTTTATAATTCGATTCGGACCGTTTCACTAAAAGCCGGTGGCATAAAGGAAAATCACAGGTAATCGCATGGAACTTCGGAGACACAATTCAGATACCCTTTGGACTGTTGTAGCAGTTTATAACTGCTTTTATCATTAATGTGTTTTCAATAAAAATCGATACATAACTTTGCCAAATTTCGTACGAATAAACGTCTTAACCTAGTTCTTTGAGACGACTGTGGGCATAGCAGAAGTCAGGTTGGAATAGCAAAATGCAGGTAGGGAGTGATAGGGAAGGATTCAATTGAAAAGAGTAATACGAAAAATGGTGCAAGCTTATTCGTTGGAACCTGTGAATTATAACAACATAGATATATGTATACACGTGCAACAGTATCCAGTTATACGAAAATCCATATACCTCGGATACGTTCCGTACCCCCCGTTGTGCCATATTCCCGTTGAATACAAAATATATCAAACGTCGAGAGAACGTAGGGCTGAGATATTGCGGCATAAATTTCACGACGAAACCAATTGTGTGTTGTACCCTTAACGCGGTTTCATTCATTTCCCATTCCAAACTCATCCACCTAATCCTCATTTTCCTCATCCTATCACTTTGCAACCCTACTGGGTTTTCGAATAATTAAGGATACACTTATCGCTACTTTCGTGGTCATTACGGTTATGACGATTAACCGAGACTGAGCTGGGTCCCATGACACTTTTGCTTCTTTTTTTTTATGCATTCTTGCCGCATGGTATTGATGGAGATACTCACGGATCATGATGATAGTCTTATGTAAAACTTCGCCCCTTTCCTATTTCAAGTTCTATAGAGTATCTCTCTCGCAATGCTGACTGACGAAGGGACTTTCGCGAATCAACGGGGAATCTTTACCAAGCTGTTTCGGCAACGAGGAAGAGGAAAGATGGTGGCGTTGATGTATGGTCGCATCTCGCGCAAATTGCTTTTCCCTGCTGTGTACTCGCTTCTCGTCATGATTCCTCACAAATATATACAAGCGCCCTTAATCCTTAATACGCCCAGACACTCTGACGTAAACAGGGAAAATTACTTCGGTCAACATACCCTCTCGTTTTCTACCCGGCCCACGGTTTATTCTTGCCTTTTTCTTCGAGGGAAGGAAAAACACGGAGAGAGAAAATGCGGCGACAATAAAAGTCGTTATGACTCGAGAGACTCTGCTTCTTATAAGTACAATACGGATTTTGAAACGAATCGTCATATTTTTTCATTCGATAAATTTTTTTTCACATTTTTGTTAAGACCCGAAACTAGCATTTAGACTACACCGACGAAGCGACATTTTTTTCGGATGATTTTTTCTTAACACGTTATTATTCGAAAGAATAATTTAAATCATAAAAAAAAAACATTTAAACGTTCTGGAAAAATATTAGCTATGAACGAAAATATCCGTTGTAAAAAGTGATGTCGTTAAAAGAAGATCATACTGCACTTTTTTACCCCTGCTACTTTTATCCGCAATCTTTCTATTTAAATTTATATTAACAAATGGATGTATAAAATTTTATACAAAAGTATTAATAATTAGCGACACAATGAAAACAAAAAAATCGTTCAATCCTCGAAAGTGAATGCTCAACGATACTTTTCATTTTGCCTACCCAGTTGATGCAAAATAAGGAAAAACAAATTCTATAAATAGGTAATATTTATTATCGATATAAGACATTTGGAGAACCATTCAAAGTGAAAAATCTCAACGGGTCAATCTCAGCGCCTGGGCTGAAGAGGATTTCATGAAGGCAGAGACTGGGATAGTTTTTGACCTGTTGCCGGTCAGGATAGCTCGCGGGATACTCGAGAATGGAGGATTTACGTGTTTGCGTCGGGTGATTCAGAGTTTCGAGGCATCCGAACGGCCGAACACAATTTGCCACGTGGACGCGAGTGCGGAAGCCGCACGCACACAAACCTATGAATATGTTGCATACCGAGGCGCACTCTTGAGGGTGAAATCTTGAAGCTGAAAGTACGTCAGTGAGTGGTGGCGAGAGGGAGAAGAGGAAGAACAAACAGCCTCTTGTCGATGTGGAGCAACCCTCTCCGACGAACTTGGTCGTTTCATAGTCAACGCCGTCTTCCGCTGTCTGTGGTTCGCAACTTTCAAGGGTTCAAAAGTGGGGGAATTGGCGGTAGAAGATTTTGAAAAGTGAATATCGGGGGACCGGTGTAGTTAGACAAACTTGAAATCCAATCGATATCCAAACTATAACGCTGACCCCTTTGCTCATGCTGGAAAAAAAAAACTTTGCTTGGCGCGCGACTCGGACCGTGAATAACCAATGCGAGCCTTGAAACGTAATTATCGAATCAACGTACCGCAAACAAGTGATTAGATAACGCTCGCGAACGGGCACATGGAAAATAAGAAATTTGCATAGCATGCGAGCGCGAAAGAACGAGAGTTGAAATAGAAAACGTAGAGGTATATATTCACAGTTGGTAATAGAAAAAAAGCTAGAGGCTGAAGATTTATTTCCATAAATTTTCAAGCTTTGCATAGTTTTTTTAAACTCGATTAGACTATTTTATTGGTATTATATTTGATACTGACTTTATTGTTTATTAATATCTTATTGAGACTAACATTAATTATTACCTCAGTAGTATTTTATTATATATTCAATGCGGCACAATTCAAATTTATTTAAATATTTTTTATTTTCTTCGAAGTTCATTATCATTTTATGGAAATCCTTATTAATTATATTTGTTAGTTACTTTATTATTTCATTAATTTATTATTGAGGCTAAGATTAATCTCAGTAGTATTTTATTCTATCTTAACACCAGCACAATTCATATTTCTCTAAATAAACCTCCATATATCAGTATACCTTTTTTTTTATTTTTACCTTCCACTGTTCGTCTTTTCGTACTATTAATGTTTCAACTCTTCTTTTCCCAATTGTATGTTTTCTCTACTTACTTTTCGTTTTACTAAAATCTTGGCTGACTTATAAGAGAAAAAGACAGAAAAATCGTACACTATATATATACAATGTTCAGAGCGAGTATCTCTACATGGTACGCCTCGTATCAAAATGTATCATGTCCACCAGTCATGATAGCTTTCAAGTTCCGCGACTCCAGCAATTTTCCAACCTACAGGCAATTCTTTTTTTTTTTCTTTGTTGCATTCAAATCCGTATGGGATGGCTAGCCATCACAAACATGCAGGTTTATTTCGAAACGAGTAATAGTGATGACATTCTCGTACGTGCTCCATGGTACTATAACCACTCTTTCCCCCACCCTCCACCCTACCTTTTCTTGAGTTTGATATTTTTATTAAACTCATCCTTGAGACATTTATTTTTCGTAGGAAAAGGGCCGCCCGGTAAATGTGCACATATACAAATACGGTATATTCATCGTACTTGCATGCGCCAACAGTAGGAAGCTGCTGGAGAGAGACAGAGAGGAGGAGTTGGGGGATGAGTGAGTTTGTGTCATAGAGTTAACGAGCCCGAGGTACCCGAGATTGCGTTCGTGCGTGCCTTCATCGCGATCCTCGGTTCGGAAAGGCCTATATAGCGTCCCGCGCCGCAAGGGAAAATCTTATGCCCTTATGCGAGTGTTGGGACATTTGGCTACAAATATATACTCGCGTGTTTGGATTTATGAGAGAGTATAGTTTCAGAGGAGGACTCTTCCCCGTGGGCTCATTCACATTTGTGCCAACGGCACTCGACACGCACGTACTCCGTACACGTCTTCCACAAGTTTCGAGGACAAACATGAAGGTACCTGAAATCCGCCATCGCGATTCTGGCACGCTTCGGTATGTGGAATGAAACGGCAGCCATCGCCCGGAATCGCGTCCTTCATCGAGGTAAGCTGACGGTATCGCTTCCGGACAAATTTCCTGTCGTTATCGTTCGAGAGAATTTTTTGAGGTCTGTCCTTGGAAAAAGCAATTCGGGATTCGTTTGATATCCTGATACGAGAAGCTTCCGGAAGAGATGATTTTTCATTCGTATCAAACGTCCGTTAGCGATGAAACTGAAGAAAAAGTTTCATCTGTTGTATGCCAACGTGGTCCAATACGACAAGTCCGTATATGAATCTGAATCGGAAAAGTACTGTCCCTGAGCTACTTTCCCTAGATAATATTAGGGTTTAGTCAGTTTCCCACCCTGGAATAGATTTGGACTTAACGACTATAAAGCTATGTTGATCCTTGATTGGTCTTCAACCGCCATTAGCTTTGTGCGGAACTGATGAGACACGGGCTGGGGAATGAGTGGTAAATTACCAGATATTATCTTCTGGTTGGAGAATGGATATACGGTCATCAAAGTTGAACCGTTTCGCTAAGATTCCACGGAAGCTTCCCGTCATTAGAAACCTCCAATATACGAACTTAAATAACGCGATACCATTTTGTACTGCTTCATCGAGCATGAGTGAAACTGCCAGCAGTTTTAGATTTTAAACGGATCATAACGGATTAACGTTACCAACGATGAACAGGACGTATAATATACGTATTCGTGGAAATACATACTCCGATGGTGACTTGCCGACTGATCTTCGAAGTCTGTCATATTGCGATGACGCAGCCGAGCTGTTTCTCCGGCGCGTTCGTGCTTGCGTAATGTTGATCAGTTCAAAGAGTGGTTATACCGGGATACCGCACGCGAGTGGCACATTCGAAAAGTTCAAAGTCCCCTGGAGCGAGGCGTCGTCCAATCCCGAAGCAACACGCGGCTTTCGAATCTCTGGCTCTTGTTCTACACGGCTTCGGTCGAAAGTGTTGACAGCATGTGCACTCACACCCACATATATGAATACAGGCACGGTGTATTCACAAATCCGGTCGCCATACGCCAACGTGGAAACTCATACGACGTGGCCCTGCTGGCGCAGACGAATACGCGTTCGCTCTCACTTCTGGATATCTGGGAGCTTAATTCTCAGCTATAGAGATGAACGATGCTAGGCTACTTTTTGCACATAACCTGACAATTTAAGCGACGATCGTTGCGAGATATTCAAACCGATAATGAGTTTTCGGGACGGTACTCGTCGTCCAAAAATGCTTTCATTCGTCCACATATGATTTTTGAAGACTTTGATGATCCTTGTCGTATTCGGATAGCCGTTCTTTGCTGTAGAGAAACGCAGCTAGCCACATACGTACAATATATGCAATAGAGCACACACCATCCTGAAGGGAATGAGTGTGTATTCTGCGAAACACCGTGATAACAGTATCAGGCGTCTCGTGTGAAGAACAATGCGACTGTGCAGCTTCTAAGCACAGATGGAGCGCGAGAACGAGAAGGAAAAAAAGAATAGACGAAGAATCCACCGAGAGTATGTTTATATATAGGGCGTCAAAAGGAAGAATTCCAAAGGAAAAAAATCAGGATTGCAATGATGAGGAAAGTCGCTATAGAGGAGAGAACGAGACGGCGGAGACTTTGGAACAGAGAATGGAATACCGGTACATGGGGTGAGAGAAAAAAGAACGGGTGTGATATAAAAGACGAAGACATGGAAAGCACGATGGAAAAAGACTGACGGAGAAAGAGATCTGATAGAGAAAGAGACTGATGGAGAAAAAGATACTGACGGAGAAGACGACTGACAAGAAGAGACTGACGGAGAGAGGTAGACCAGTGTGAAAAGAGAGCCTGAGGGAGATGGAGTTTGACAGAGAAAGGGCCTGACAGAGAGAACAAGTGGGAGAAACGAAAAGAGAAATAGACGCTGACAGAGAAAGAGATAGAGGGAACGAAGGAGGATGGAGAGAAACAAGAAAAAGAGGTAAAATGGGAAACGCAGAGACCTACATATTCCGAAAGGCCAATGAGACGGCGCAATGTGGTGTTTGGTGTAGCTTTCTACATACGATCGTAACCCACCTATCGGATATTTCGAAGCCGTTGTACTTTCATTACATTGGCTATCGGTACATCTCGTTATTTTCAGAACGGTCCTCGAAGTCAAAAGTCTCCGGAATAATCTTTCCTCACACGTACAGGCGTAGCTCCCTCTTCTCTAATTCTTTTCTTTTCTCATTCCCTCTGACGCTCGGTCTCTCACCGTCCTTGTTCCTCTTCTCGTGTACGCGTATCGATATATATGTATATCAACACACATATATAGCTCTACATATAGGGTGTCCGATAAATAGCGTGACGTACTGTCTGGAATGCTACCGATATTGTAAAACGTATCTTAACAACCATCTCACAATTTTCATGGAAAACCGGATTTAAACAAATTTTGTAAAATCATTACTGTGCGTCAAATTTTTCATGATTTTTTTGTGTGAAATTACTCTGTTTTATGAATTTTGTTTTGAATAGTTTTCATATCTGACCTTATTTCCAGCTTCTCATTGATTCGATAAATATCTACCAGGGATGTATCGATTTTTATTATGCGGTAACAAATTTTCATTGGTAAACTTTAAACTTCGGTGTTGAGAAAAAAGAAAACATGGGTTTTGCAGGAGCAAATTTAAAGTTTACCAGCGACGAAATCGCAATCGAAAAAGAATTTATACCAATACCTTTTTTTTCAATTATTATTCTGACTCGTTAACAATTGAATATATTTTCAGATATGACAACCTAAACATAACAAATATTTATTTAAAATTCAGTAAAGAATATATAAATCAAATCAAATAATATTCCAAAGACGAAAAATCTAATAAAATGATTTTCATTAGATTTTTCGTCTTCGGAATATTACTTGATTTTATAAATACATTCTTTACTGAAATAATTAAAAAAGATTGTCTAACTAGCGAAAAATTGAATATATTTTCAGATATGACAACTTAAACAAAAACAAATATTAAAAAAAAAAAATTCAGTAAATAATATATTTATAAAACCAAGTCCGTCTATTCCGAAAACGAAAAATTAAATGAAAATGGAAATTGAGACTTTTGGTGATTTTCCTATACTTTTCTATATTCAGTTTTACAAAAACACGACGGAAAGTTTTTTTTTTTGGATCCGCGTTTTGTTATTTTAGTAGTTATTGTACGAAAGGTTCCCGGTATAATCGGGAATATTTTGGACACCGAGTATACATACACTTGACTCGGCCACAGTGGTAACCCCTCCGAGTTTTCCTTTGGTCTGGCTGTTAAAGCGCGCGCGCACACACATACGTACACGCTACGCAGACATAGTTAAAAGTACTCTCTCTCTCGAATAGGGACACGGTGGGATGCGCGCGCGCCTCCGCTCAAACAGACAAATCGGCTCTCGCCACGGTTCTCCAGAGCGTATAGTTCGTCGGTACGGCGCGAGCTGGCTTCGTCGCTCTACGAGTCTCGACAGTGGTGCGTCAGTCGTTCGCAGGCTTCCGCCAGACGCAGAACACGTTGATAATCGGGTTTTATTCAGCCATGAGGAATAACAAGAGTAACGGTCCGAGGATCGCTATTGCGACGTGTTGCACGTTCGTTTTAATTTCAATATTAAGCAACGGTGTCGCGTATACTCGTGGTGCCGAAGAAAATTCAAGCGAGAACAGTGCCGGCCTCAAGGTCGATAAAATTTATGTACCGGAAGTATGCGACGTCAAGTCCAAGAAAGGCGATCAAGTTACGATGCACTATACCGGAACACTCACCGATGGAAGCAAATTCGACTCGAGGTCAGTCATCAACGTCCGCTTCTTTCCAAGATTTTTTTTTGCTCCGTTCGAAAAAAAATAATTTCCCGGTGTTTTGTGCGTATTCGAAAACCGAACCCAACGTGGACCCTTTCATGCAGGATAGTGCGCTTTTTGAAAATTTCGAAACTTATTACAAAATCGAGGTGCTCGAGTGAGACGTTTTTTGAAATTTGATGGAAGTTGTTTTTATTCGAAAAAAAAATGAAACACGTTGATCAGCGTTGAAATATCTTTTGAAATTTACCGGTTCTGATCGAAGGTCTGTCGAGAGGTTTGTGAAAAGCGCTCGGACTGATTTTCGTTACTTAAATGTGTCAAAAATACTGTCGAATATAGACGAGAAACGTGGCAATCGTGACGTTTTAATTTTTTTTAAATCGACTGGAGTGGGAATGAAATTTCCCGTAACTGTTTTTTCGAGTATTAGCCTAAGACGTCATAGATCGCCACGTATATAAAATGTGGAGATCGCTTACGAAACGTCGAATTATCCAATTATTATTAGTGTTATAGCGAAGATTAGGATTATTTAATTTCTACGGGATCGTTAATAAGTAAATACATGAAATTAATTTTTATCAATCGTAATAATAATAATGATTATGTTATTTATATAACATAACAATTTTTTTCCTTTTTCAATTAAGAAACTGAAAATCTTGTAATAACTTTCCATTCATAAGTCTCAGCTTTATTATCATTATTATTATTATTATTATTTCGCAAATATTAGCAAGGACAAATTTGTCTTTACGATTGGTAGTATTTTATTTCTTTTTTTTTATTACCATTCCGAAAATCCACGAATACGTTGGCGCGAACGTTTCTCCGATCGGCGAATACTGGCAAGTTACGAATTCAGGGGCCGCCAGAATGGGCTCGCTCACGGGAACCCGTTTGGGTTGAAAGAACAAACGCGACTGCACAGCGCCAATAAAAAGAGAGGAGGTTATCGTGCGCTATCACTCGCTCAGCTCACATTCCACACGCGTTTGCATCGAGGAAAATAAAATTCAACGAATGAAAAAAGCAAACAGTGACTTTTAATGTAAACGTTCGATTGGAGAGCGAGTGTATGTACGAAAGAATAAAAGAATATAGTGAGTACGTTGTGTACGGGTAGAGTTGGAGCGAATTTCGTTTTTTTCGGTTATAGTGAATTCCCTCTTTTTGATAAATTGGCTTTATCTTATCTTATCTCCTTTTCGGATTAATTAGTTCGACATAGAAATGAGCTAAAGTTATATAAGTTCATTAGTTAATTAAATAATATTAACTACATGATGAAGCTGGTTGGTGACATTTTATTTCATTGGAACTTTGCTTTTACGATTTTTTATCATTGATAGATTAGCGAAGAGAGAGAGAGAGAGAGAGAGAACAGATAAAGACAGATAAAGACAGATGACTATAACGATCCATTACTAAATACAATAAGAGATTATTATATGTAATAATAAATTAATCGTACATCTCTGCCCTTCTCTTACTTCCTTCTCCCGCTCTCTTATAGAAAACTTTATCAAATTATCTAGATACCAAAATCTAGAAAGATTGATATTATTCTCTAGATCGATTATTACATACAATAATTTATCTACACATCAATATATATATATATATATATATATTATTGTTAAATATAAATATCGATTTATCTATCCGATACATTCAATCATCCCTCAATATTTTCGACCTCCGTCTCTTTTCTCCCTCCCTTACTCACCCGTCATTTCAAAATGCCACGTTGCAATGTCACAACTACAAACAGATCGAACTAATTACCATCAATCGTACGATGGCCGAATAACCGCTATGTGCATAGGCACGCCTGACCAACCTACCGCTATTTGATTTCCCCCTTGCCGCAACTCTCCTCCATCCACTCTTTCTCCCTTGTTAATATCGTCGTTACGCAGCGTTTATATCGTAAACGCGCGGAGATTCATTCGAGTTGATCGAGAGGGCGATGGGAGAGGTTTGGTGTACAAAACACGCCGTTCAGTTTGTTACGCTGAGCAAACTAATGCTCGAGGCGTTGGACAGGCAAAAGGGACGAAGGGAGGCAATGACAGAGCACGTCGGAATTCTCGTAGAGTCCTCGCTAAGTTGCGTACCTGTGCGAGTACGTCCACTCGTACGGGATCGCTATATATTGATGCATGTATGAACACAAGTGGATGGAAACACGTAACTTTGAACCCGGTATATTTACGCATCGTTCGCTATCCCACCCATGAGAACAGTCCTACCGTTGTTTCACATCACGTATTGTTGAATCTGGGGCCAGAAGTTCCAACCTCCACGCTGGAAGACTCCGAAATCACGTTTCTATATGTGGGCACGATTCACTTGATGCACGATGAAAGCATTAGCACAGGAGGTCAACGTACATGGAACGTGTGGCATTTGTGTACGCTGAGCAATCTCTTCTCGCTCTGCTACACACGCAATGCGAAAGGCATGTCTATAGAACGCGTACACATAGCGATGCAGCCCACACACATTGAAATCGTAATAACCAGAACTCGGATTCGCTAGGGTTTGATTGTTTGTTACCTTCGTTGCAATGGTAGTGCCTACTGATGATATTTTCTTTCTCGCTCTTGACGTACGCCTGTTCGTTCCGCTGTGTCATTGAATAACGGCGTAGCTTCGTCATGCACCAATCACAGATGTGGCGAATCCAACGTTGGAAACATTGCGCGTTATTACGGGAATCTTGTTGATACTAGCTTGAAAAAATAATTGACTTCGGAAGGCAATCGTTGAACGCGATTACCTTGAAATTGACATTGATCGAATGCGACCAGTTTTTAATCCTTTTCTATTTTACGTTTCTTTAATAATTATCTAAAATTCTTTTTTTCTTGAAATTGATGTAAATCTACGGTTAAGGTAGCGAACTGAGGAGTTTTTGATGCTCGGATGGAAGAAAGGAAGAATCGATAGGAATTTTCATTGCTCATCCAGCTATGCGAATTTCAACGTCATTCACATTTCATTTCTCGGTGCTGTGGATTCCTTCCTGTCTCAATGGACCCGCTGGAATTCTGAATTTTAAAAAAGCTTATTATCTTTTTTTCGACAAGTTTAAACAAATTCTAGCTGTCGTGCTCGTAACAACACGAGGCATATTTTATAGTTCACATGAATTTTCAGCAGTGCATGAAAGAAGCGAAGGAATTTGTCACGGTTCAGAAAAATACTGCGAAAGAGAAAGAGAGATAGAGAAGCGGAAAGAGATGCAGAAAGTATGAAAGTGTAAAAAAAAAAAAAAAACAAGCGAGAGAGAGGGAGAGAGAAACGAACGAGGCCGTTTTCGAAAGTTCACCCGCGTTAACTGTACCCGCGACGAAATTCGTATGTGCGGGGTACCTGAACGTCATGGTAATCGAGAAATAAAATTCAGACCGTGAGCCGGGGTGCATTATATACCAAGCCGCGATTCTGTACCGCCCGGCGTACGGTTCTCTCCTCCCCATCGTTCTATTTTCTTCCCATCCTTCATGATTTTTATTCCACCTCTTTTCTTTTTCCCCGAACTTGATCTTTTTTGTTCCCCTTCAACGCGAGTTATCGTCGTTCATTTTTCGCGCAGCTTATAAACCAGGAATTCTTGTGGCGTATATAAAATTTATTAATGTGCTGGCAGCGGGGAAGTGGGGATTTGATGAGGCGTTCACGAGAACAAATGGAAATCACTGACCGAAAGCTCTTTAATACAAAGTCGGATTTGGCCAGTATTTCTCCCACGCGGATTTCGGAGGTTTCAGAATAGAGAATGAAAAAAGGAAATGGAGGTTAGGGGAAGGGAGTTAATGGATTTTTTCAGTATTGCCTTTAAGGAAAAGAACAGAAGTCGAGTTTTTTTCACTGGCCGTAATTGCCTCACTTTTTTCGGCCCTCATTATCGCCAATTAAGCCCCTTACCCTCTCTCGACCTCACTTGACGCTCTCAATTTCCAACAGGCGTTTGTGTCACCCGGCCTCGGTTTTTCCGCTTTTCAAGACCTTTTTTCACGATCCGCAGGAATTCACGAGAGATCCGCGAACCCGATAGATCGAACGTCCCACTCTGCGTATAATGTTTCAAAAGGCTTGCGAGAAGGTATCGGCATTTTATTCTTGTGCACGACGGAAGTCCCGCCCCCGTTATAAGAACCGTTAAACGTTACGCTCCGGAGTATACGAAAGTGCTGCCATGCGACTCAGTATTGGGCCTGAACAATGTCGAAATCGAATAAGAATTTACGTATTGTTTTTAGTTATTTTTGTCAGGTAACATCAATTTATTTATTGGTTTTTTATATATTTATTTATTATATTTATCTATGTAGCAATAAATAAATTATTATTATTTATCAATGATTTGTTAGAAATGAATCTGATTAATGCAATGGGAATAAAAAAGAAAAAGTTACTCGTTACTTGAAAACAATGTAAGAGCAATTTCTAAAAAAGTAATTCTCTTTTTTCTTTTGTATCAGTTTGACGAAAATTTAAACAACGTTGTCTCAAAGTGACGTCATTGCTTTATAAATTGACAGATGCTATTGAAGATGACCGTCAAGGCATTCAAATATGACAGCTGTTAATGAAATTTAGTATATGGTTTACAAGTAGCACTATCTATAAAAAAATTCAAATTTCGTTGTCACACAACCCTAAAATTCCTTATAAAAAATATATATTATCTTTTTTCTGAAAGAACTGAAAAACCATGAAATAATATATTTTTTGTCAAGTCCCAAATTTCCTCTCCAGTCTCTTGAAAATCCTATTTTTCACTCCATATGTTTGAAACATCGTTAAAACGTATTTTGCCAGACCACCTTTCAATAGTTACCCTATTTTTTAAAGTTTTTTTTCCAAAATCTTTTCGCGCAGTTATATGTTACCATAGATGTGCCTCGTCGACTGCACGTTAAGCCGACGTTGTCAACAAAAGCTGCTATTAACGCGCGATTTTTCATCACCAGTGGACTCGTCGTTTTATTTTCCCCCAGATTAAGGAAAGTAATTTTTTTTTAAATTAGCGAGAGAAGAACTTTCCGACGGTGCATCCGGTGCATCTTTCATGACGAAATACGACGCGGACTGAATTCACGATCATAAATAGACCGCAGCCTTGTACATTTTTTTCCATCGCATACGAATAAATTTTTTTTTTTTTTAATTTATTCCAGTGCCGAAAAATTCGGAATTAATTGCCGCCTGACTTACTTATTGGCGTGCTCCAGTCTCTTTAAAACTGAAGGCAATCAAAGGTTGCTGCCGCAGCGAATACGCCAGAGCCAAATATATCAACCACCGCGTGTACTATTCGTAATCAGAGAAACGAGACTTCCAAAAAATTACACATCGCATGTGTTGGTGCTACAAGTCCCATAAACGTTTATTTGTTTTTCCATTCGTGTTTTCAAATTGTAAAAAATATACATATATATGACGAATGAGGAGAGTGCTGACTGGAATTAATGTGATAGCGAATGGACCGTAGTGCAATAAGTTACAAATAGGTGTATGGATTTATAAGTCAAGATTGTGTCGTACATAGCTGGGCGTAAAAATAGCATATTTAATTATAAATAATAATTCAGAAATGTTGATTTTCCATTTCCAATAATAATTGAAATTAAATTTGACGAAGTTGTCATATGACTGTGACGTTGTCATTGCCTGTAAATCTGTTTCGGTCGGCCATAAAAAAGAGTCTTCAATTTTGAATTTTAATGAATATCGTCAACGATATTGAGATTTCCACAGATATTGAGGTTTCCACTGATCGTTGATTAATTAATAATCGCAATAAATAGTTTATCGTTTTAAAATGTTTATAACGTCCGCATAAATTGTTTTCCCAAAAGAGACCGTGTTAAATCGATAATCACGAAAATATTCAGTGAAAAATCCTAAAATAATTTATGAATCATTATTTCATCAAGAAAAAAGGCTTTCTCAAATTTTCGAGAATATTGGCGATTATTTAACATCCATATCCAGTAATAGCTGAAAAGGCGTATCATCGCTCAGCAATTTACTTTAACGAGTGAAAGAGGAATAGCGAGAACGCGAATGAGAAAGAATAAACGGGGAAGATATAATTGACTTGACGTGCCTCGAGCTCGTAATGTCGAAACCACGAACTAGCTAGTACACATGAATAGAAAGAAAGAAAAAAAAGGGTGAAAAAGAAACGGACGAAAAGGATTTTCTGATGGATTCAAGTGCCGTTTAATTCGTTTTTCAAATAGGTCTTGTATGCGGTCCGCGCGTGATCGTTGGCGCGTACAGAAAAAATGAATGACGGAAGCATCAAGTGGTGTTTCCCTCCCCCCTTTTTTTTTGCTTTCATTAATACCGCTGTCACGTGAAAATGAAGAATCGGGAGTGGTCTCGGGGGCGCGCGTGTACAATTTTAATGGTACACGTTAGCCTGCGGAAAGAGACAGAAATTGAGAGTGAGAGCAACTTCGCCGATACGCTCGTTGCTAGGTGACGATGTCAATACGTAACGTCATTCCTTTCTTTTTTTTTTCAAAGCTGACATAGGTCGAGGATGTCTACTCTCGTTTGAAAACCAGCCTCGATAGAGAGATACGTACGTTTCGCGTGCTCGTTCCACCACGCACTTCGATGCGCTTTGATGCAGCCTCTCGAACGTTCTTCCATACAAAATTTTTAAGTGGATACGAACGAGGCTTGCTCACCGTTTTCCACCAATGATCATTCAGCCTCCACTGAAAACCCTTGTACGATTGTATCTTAAGATATATATATATATATATATTTATATATATATGAAAGGACACATATAAGTACACTGAAATCTAAACCACAATTGTGTCCCTTCTCTATCTCAAAGATCGAGGATGTTCTGTTGAAGGTATTTATTCGATGAACCATCATTCACATTGATCATTGATTCATCGTTAAAATAAATATTTTACTATTTTCTAAATTAACTGCAAAACGTGACAACGCAGTGGATTAATTTGAAATTTATTCTAATCAATTGCTTGTTTTTAAATCTTCATGATATCACGTGTTAAGAATTTGCAGCTAATTTAGTTTCATCCGTTCTGCAACCATCAACATTTGCAGATGGCTGTTTACCCACAAATAATCGCGCTAAATGCATATGTTTATAATTAAAGAATTATTTTTAAAAAAATGTACAATAATTAATGTATTATGGCTTGATAAAAAACTAAAATTCCTCTATTTTTCGAGAATTTTGGTGATCCTTTACTCTAATATCCATCCAGTAATACCACAAACAATTTTATAACATTATTGGAAAACATTACATGTGCGAAATAAAATCCGGAATCAATAAACCTTTGTCAAATCATGTTTATTATTATTCTATCCAGAAAGTAATGCATCTTTTTTCGACTACAAAAATAGAAATTTTTTTTTCCAGAACTAAAGTTCAAATAATGTTTCGAGGATAAAGGTTTATAAAAATTATAAAAATGTAAAGCTGGGTGAATCTTTTTTCCTATTAATTATTCTCCTAAATGCAACAATCGTTTCACCAACGGATCAAGGTTGAATACATTTTTTTTCAATTATACATTACTAGGTATTTATTGAACGGTTTAATAACTTAGCAATTGAGTCAATAGGTCGCAATTTTCTTATTCATTGCGTAGACTCTTCGATATAGTTATCGTTACAAGGAAGGGAAACATTTCAATTGAGTTTCACGTTAAGAACAGTTGTTCCCTCTGTCTAGCAATTTCTTAAAGTGCACCCCAAAAGATAGAATTTAATGTATGTTTATGCAGAACGAAGCGAAGAGAGCGCTATTTTCCCATCAAATATTGCAGTTCACTCTTCCGACATATTTCATTCGGAATAGGAGTGTGGCAGAAGTAGCCAGGACCGTCGTTGAAACGACAAAATCTCAGTCGTCCATGACGAACTTTGTCGCCCACGCTTGCTCGAATTCTCGTCGTCTTTGCGAAAATTTCGTTTCGAAAATCCCTCGCGTGTGCGATAACACTCTGCGATGTTGCACGCACGATAAAGCTATCAGCACGGAAGAAACTTTCCTTTGGCTCTACGAGACGAGAAGTAGAGAGAAGAAGTACAGAAAGAGCAAAAGGAAGGGAAACGTGATCGAAGAAAAGATCTCCGGGAAATGCAAACCCCGTTAATTTACATTTCAACAATCGAGAAAAGTCATTCCTTGAATCACTGGAGTTCGTGTCTCTCCTGCAAGAAAATTTTCATCGTATTTGCTTTTTGGTCGTTCTGACGTCATACAGAACTAAGCCCCCGTAATATTTCGATATTTTTTCCACAGAGCAGAAGAATCGATGATGGTCACGCTCTATAAAAGTTTATGCGAAAAGGGGTCGATGTGTTGCAACGTTTGAACGCAATGAAAATTCCATTTCATTGCCTCTTTTCTTTCATTTCCATTATTATCGTTACTATTATTATTATTATTATTATTATTATTATTATTATTATTATTATTATTATTATTCATATAAAAGATACGTATTAAAATGTATGTTGATGGAAACACAAACAAAATGTTATGTTGATGAAAATACAGACGAAAAGCTGATTTAAAATATACCATTGGCTATGTTCCGAGAACGTACAGACAAAAAGCGAGGTGTATAAATATGTTTTTTTTTCCACCCACCGCGTATATGCCCACCGGAGCGTGAATATTAATTTTCCACAGTAATACGAATAAATCACGCGGTTGAGGTCGTGGATTATTTGTTTTTGGAGCGATAAGAACACGGGTTTTCGTTTTGATAGGAATTTTCGCGTGGATATACGAAACGCCAAAAAAAAAGAAATTACAACCGCGTTATCAGAATGGAATGAGTGTGTTGTTATTATATTTATATATGTATATAGGGTGAGATTCCAAACCCTCCCACAGCCTCCCATTTCGATCGCGCTTACATTTTACACAAGCTTTCGTTTTAACATTCTAAGGTGAAGCCTCAAACGATTTTTGTTATCTGGCGATAATTGTCGAAATATCGAATTTTAATATTCATTGTTTAAACGCTTGCGAATAAATCTATGTCGCCCGGCATCGTCTAACAGCACTCGCCTGTATTTGTTCATCGCTCGCCATGTAAGATTGGTCGTTTTGGGTATAGTAAAAACACACTGAAATAAATAACTTTTAAAATTCGATATCTCAAAAACTATCGCTAAAAATCCTTTTAGGAAATCTTTTAGAATATATTAAGAAATGTTTGTGCAAAAATTCAGAATTTTCGGAGAGGAAAGATTGTCACAGATAGCATTTATTTCGGAAATCATAGACGATTAATCATGACACCGTAATCCCATATTTATGTTATATATTTTTCTTCTGTTTGCGTTAATCATATCAGGATGACGATTTCAATAAGCTACCGAACATTTGACCATACATTTTACAATCATTTATAAGCGTAAATTATTTATCTCTTTTACGGTAGATGTTTTGTGTACGTTTCATCGTTGTTATTGAAAACACGGATTTCGTTTTAAGGCTGCTGCCAACATCGGTCGAGTTTACGAAATTTTTAATAAAATAGTTTCCCTCCTGGATTCATCGAGACCCCTCCCCCGCCCTTGGCACTCCATCCTTTTTTTTTATACAGCTCGAAAAAAGCTCATCTCTGTTTTGTCTGATTTAATCGCGAGTATACATTCTTTGTCCGGTATTGCGTATAGCTTCCAAATTCCGGAACACTTCGGATGGGCCAATCAATTTTCCACGGTTCATCAATATTTGCAAGTACGATGGGGGGGGGGGGAGCAGGGAGCGGAAGAATGTACACAGACGCGGATACGCGTACGTTATTTATGGACGATCTGTGAATCACAGTTATTGGCCGATCGATGAAGCATGCAATCAATTTTTTATTGTTTACGATTCTCGAGTATGTTTCTCATTGCAATGTTACGAATCAAGGTACACGAATGTACGATAATTGTACATATTTCATTGATCGAAAAATTTGCGTACACGCGTTGTTGAAAATATTTTCGGAGCGAGGTCTTTTTTTTCTTTGGAATTTGTGGTGCCTATTATTGCGTAAGAACGAGTGAAAGTTTCGGACAGATAAGATTTTGAATTGGACTTTTACAAATAGCCCGTACTCGAGGGTGTGAAAGTGCAATTTCGAAATTGAATATTAATTTTTATCCTTGAAGAGAAGCATCAGTGGTGTTGTTGCAAAATTGCTGTCGCGAATAGACGTTGCAGGAATGCGTAAATGGATCAATAGATTATTGAATATATATAAATGAGAACTTAAGTGGAAAAATAAATTAATCGAAGATAAAAGATTCGTGAAATAAACGGGGTTTCATTAAACATTGAATAAATCAATTAAATTAATTCAATATTATCTCATGAATAAATTGTAATTGAATAAATCGATCAAGTTTATATTAATTAAATAGTAATTAAATAGTTACAAATTCAATACACGACTAAATAAATAACAAATAATCTCATAAAAAAATAACCATTGAAATAAATAATTTAACTACCTTAAAAGTTTCGTAATTGCCCGTACAAATGAGTGATCTCATCCGAAAATGTCAAGATCCACCATGACAGTGAAACCAAGAAAAACACCATAGTTTACGTAGTCGAATTTCGCAAACTGAGAGCTCGCGGTACCTCAGCAAAAAAAATTCATTTCCCCGAGTTTACAGTATCCGGAAATCCGCTTTGAATTTCACCAGCCCACCATTGGCCAATTTCAGTTTTCTGCCTCCAGGGGATGATCGAGGCGTTTCGCTTTAGTTTTCCATCTTTTCCTCCAAGATGTCTATCGGGCTCCACGTCTCGTAAAATTTAATTAAGGGATAAGACGCGGAAGAAAGGGACGATTGTCCTCTACGCCGACTATATATAATCGTAATCTAAGCCCCGCGCGAAAAAAGAATGAACGGCGCTAGTGGCACCGGGGCACATGGAACCCCGATACCCCCCCTTGGGATGGAGCTCGAATGTTTCGTTTTCGTAACTGGAGTTACCTACTGGATTTAATTAGTGCCAGGTAGTTTCTGTCGGAAGCTGGAAATGCTGTCCGCTAGCGAATACATGTATATATATGTATATATATATATATAGAGGGCAAAAGGAAAAGCTATATCCAAGGTATATGAAGAGGTCTGAAAAACGACGGGTTTCCTTGCCCGTTCACTGCTAAAAGTTCTTCCATGTGGAAAACGTACAAGCCGTATATATATAATTATGCCATTCTCTTCCGCCATGTTTACTCCTCTCGTCTTCGTAAAAAGAAGATACCCACACACATACAGAGATAGGATCCCTCTTAATGAAAAGCGTATAAAACGTGAATAGCCTGGCCGATTCGGAAGATCGCCATGCCTCGTTACAACCTCTCATCACTGTTAAAAATTAGATACAGGTACAGTGTTTTTTATTAGGTGTACATGCATAGGTCGTCACATATATTGAGGTCTTGAAAAAGAAATACAGCTGTGTCTGAATTTATTAAATTCATATGGGAATAAGAGAAATATTTCCGTAGAGGTGCCAAAGGGTGTACGCGTTGCCATTACGCTTTCCGATTGTTATTAAATTATTTAAAAAATAAAGTATTTTTTTTATAATGTATAAAAATATTTTACTTTTCATTATAAAAAATTCTTTGTTCACAGCGATAAAATTGTTGGATTTTTCATGATCGAATATAGGAATTTCAATTTTAAAAAATATTTATTGTTTTTTACTTTCTTCAAACGTATCATAGCTTACTATTAGAAGTTTGGGACTGTGAATGATTATTCGTCAAGATCCGTGGACTGCGAAAAAAATGAATAACGATTACTTCCTTGTAAAGAGGTAACAAAAAAAGTGATAAAAATTTTGACGAGTTTCCCCAGCGAGAATTCGACGAGCTGCCGGGTGTAACGATCTAACGATAAAACAACAGTTCTCCACGTGATACCGAGGGTTCAACGTGCTCACGAGGTAAATGTCACTGACAAGCTGACGAAACATTTTACTTTTAAAAATTTGTGATCGGTTGGAAAGTTTGCTTTTTTTCTCGCGAGTGAAGGGCTCCGTTTGTTTACTCGTCATATACCCGTGATCGATCATTGATAGAGGGACCTGCTTCGGTGGACACTTGCCAAATTTTGTCTGGGTTTGTATGAGCAACGAGTACCATGAATATATGAATCACGATTACGCAGATGCGTGTGAGAACGGCCCGCTTTGTAACACGATACGATATCATACCGTCGGTCAATGATAGAGAACGAGAAATGGGAAGAGCGAGAAGGAACGAGAGAGATTGAGAGGAGCTTATTGAATTGACCATGCAGGTGATAGCTACCAATACGCTCACGTACGAGACATTCGATGTTTGCATCGCATGTCACATGAATTATATGTGGCGCAATCCTTATCCCATTACCAAAATGTGTTTGTATGATATTTTTTTGATTTTCTATTTTAAAAAAATTGTATATTAAAAAGAAAAATTTATACCACTTCATAATAGTAATTATAATAATCATAGTTATGATATATTATTATACATATAATAATATAAGAATTATTGTCCATTATTATTTACTATATAATAATAATTATTTATTATTATTTCTATTACTGTCACAATGACTATTACTAGTATATAATTATATCCACGATTTCAGGTCTTTAAATGTTTTAAAAATTAACTTCGTCGACAAATTCGAGTCAACGAACTCCCTATACGAAGTATCATCGATTACGTTTCATACCGTAACGCGAGCATCCCCCGCAACGACAAGAATTTTCTATCATAGCAATGTTCGAAAAGCAACACGAAACCTCTTTCAACGAACAATAAGACGACGGGACTTGTCACGTAGAGTCAATCAATATTGGAATTGCGCATTATTAGCCGACTGTAAATTCAGCCAATTATACAAATCGATTTCTAATTATGCGAATAATCAATAAATCATAAGATGTACAACCAGGGGAATGATCAATACTTTGAATTCCCATATTTAGACCGGACAAGATTTTGAAGTTACGGAATCATTCAATCGAAATTTGATCATTCGACGGATTATGAAATCGAATAACTGTCGCATATATAATATAACGAATAATCAATACATTGTTCATTCGAGAACTCGTTCATTCGTGAATATGTATCCGGATGTATTCTATACTTCGAAACGTACATATGCAGATCCGCGTGAGTAACAAAATTCATATCTCAAAGATGGAAAATGTGAGAATTTCATATCGCTAATAACGTATGTATCAAAATCTTATTTTCCAGAAGTAGAAACTTCGAACGTGTCCATCTTTCTATTATATACGTCCATGATCAATTGTCCAAAATAGCGAAATCCTAAATAACAAACGTCACCTCCGAGTTAATTCTGCATTCCACCCGACTGACCGCGTGACCTGTCAGCTTGATTCTGAAGCTGAAGTTATGTATTTCTCGATCATGAGTTTTCGCTGTATTGAGCGTTTGCCATTTCAACTGATCGAGTTTTCGGTTCCTCGCATTAATGATTCAACGTCTCGATTTGTTAGGTATGCTTGTTCCGATGAATCAACATTATACCTTTCATTATTTCGTTAAATATTCTATTTATATTCGGTATAAATCAATTTCGAGATTTTTGTATTTTTTCTATTAGCAATTTTCACGAATGATTTTACAGACTACTGTAATATTGATTCGTCTATTTCGGAACGTTCGTTGACAATTTGATTAGTAATTTCGGCTATTCTGAGTCGACCCAAATATATTGTTCGTTCAGTAAGTTAGAGATTTACAAATTTTCATCGGATGAGCAACCTCTGTGAAAAAAAGAGAATATAAATGAGAGAAATTCGTTTTTTTTCTGCAAAGAGTGCGAAGAAGACAACATCTTTGGTAAAAGTGGATGTTAATTGGATCGAGGACCGGTTTATTTTTATACACGTTCGCGGCTCGTTGGGGGATACCGCGATGAGTTAAATGAAGTAAATGATTCGGAAAGTAATTCGATTTTGACGTTGAATAATTTGCGGATGATACTCGCACGAGTGCTGTGCGCCACAGATCGTTTCCTGAAGGATCGATGAGTCGTGCGAAATTGCATTGTAGACCATCCGGGTAGGAGTGCCGATGATATCCCACGAGAGCAAACTCAGCGGAGTACTTTTCCCCTCCGCCGGTGAATCGAGACGTGCCTGGAGTCTTCCATCCTCTCGTTCCCTCTTTAATCTCTCTCTCTCTCCCTTCCTATCCCTCCCTTGCTCTTCCCCTTCATCTTTCTTTTTCACTCTTATGCTTGGAGCCTCTCGGCAATCGAGGATGGTCGCTCTCCCGATATTTTCTTTTCGCACGTTTTCTTCGATATCTAATCCGGGAGGGAGCACGAAAAATCGGGAGTACCGCCGGGAAACGAGCTCGTTTGAGGACCGGCCAATCCGGCCCGAATACACATGTTTCAAAATCCTGACAAGAAAATCCTCGGAGATCCGCCCCGGTTCGCGTCCACGCCAATTCAACACGATGTCGAAGCCTCCTTCCAATCCCATAAAAATTCATTCCTTTTCAAATAGCCAAGCTTTTTTTACATCGATCAAGTTTACATGTGCCAATCAAATTTTTTTTTTTCCTTTTGAAAATATGATTTTAAAATATTGTCAGTTGGACTTTTAATGATGAAATGATGTTCGATAATTTTTAATAACAAAGCGATCTCTCGTTTTAATTAAAAGATCACATTTACACGTTTAACGTTTTTTCTTTTAATTATGTTTAAGCGTATTATTGATCCATTACTGTTCAACACTTGCAAAAATACAAAGCTATTGATTCAAACCAATCAACTGTGATTCGTTAACAAACGTATGTTGTGCAATATGCGTGAAAAATTTCAGTCTGCCATGCGTTTTAACGAGCGTTATTTAATTGGCGTTACAGTACATATTTGTATCATCGCTCGTTCTGATGGCACGTCAATAATAGTATTTGCCTTTGCTGGAAATTTGTTTTTTACTACATTCCACTGGTTTTCGTCACCGTATGTTGATTGCTTGTTTTTTTTTTTTTGCCATTCGACTATTCATTGGACATTTTCGAAAGATCTTCTTCGCAAAGCAATTAAAGTAATGAAACAATTAGTGTAGGCAAAATAATTGTAGCAGGCTGATAATGATCATAATTTGTTTGAATATACATTATTCCCAGAATAACACTTTTCCTAATTCATGTTAATTTAAATTAACACAATCCTCATTGTTCCTAATGAAAAAATAAATAATCAATCAAAGCCCATCCGCCGAAACGTGCATCATTTTTCATTTACAATTCCATTCGTACATTTTTACATAGTCCAAAGTCTTTTGATTTCCCGATCGAGGCTGCTGATCTCCAAAAAGAATTTTCAATAATCGTTCCAAGAATAAACATATCCCAGATTGACTGAACAAAGAACTAATTTTTACAATCATTGCAGAATAAGTATCCATCCTTGCAATGCACAAAAAATTCATTCCTAATTTACCGATTTAATTTCCCGATCTCTGATGAATTTACAAAAATCTTTCACAGGATTTCCAAGTCGTAAATCCAAATAAAAAATTAATTTCGTCTTTCTCTGTCTGCAGAGGCCGAATTCCATTGCGTCTTAATCTCAATATCATGTCGATTACAAAATTGAGATCATGAGTGACGCAAAAACATTTAACGTCAGATGGCGTTACACATCCAGTTCCGTGGATGAAATCTCGACGAACAAATTTCGCAAATACATTGTGGGCGTTTAATAAATCTGGGGAGTATCAGGAGAGTCTCGAGGGTATGTAGGAACGAAAAAAGTCGAGCTGAAACTTAACGAATTTTACATCAGTATACCCGGGTCGTACCGAGACATGCACATCCACATTTCCGTGGTTTTACCAGTTTCATACGTTTCCGGCCCGTCCAGCGTACTTTAAACATCACTTGCCACAACTTACGCCCTTTAATCTATCAAGCCTCGATCTCTACGTACGAGACAACTTATGCGAAATAATTAACAACCCTTCCGGAGACAGGCACGTCTGGACCTCTCGAGAGACTCCTCAAAATTTCGAGCTCCGTGCACGCACTTGTGGGCTACGACCACTTCAAATATTTAGCTCTGCGACGACCATTTCCGAAACTCCCGGAAGGAGAGAGACTGGGATCGTTCACCCGAGGATTTCCGTGTACCAGACGTACAAAAAATCGTTTCCCTCGTATTTGGTACTTTCCTAATGAAAATAAATATTTCAATCGATCTTGTTTTTCTCTTTTTCTTTCGTGCAACGAGATTCTTCTAACCGTATAATCCACGATCCGCCTCTCGTTAACGATTCCATTACGTTTGATACTGGACTTCAAAGCATTGCGTTGCTTGACGCTTTTGGTGATTTAACAAGTATGGATGGGTTTCACGAGTGTGGTGCGTGATCATAAATAAAAACCTGTAAGTACGATCGGTAAACGTCAATTGTAGAAAATCGACAATGAATCGTGGCCGCGTTTGACAATATCGCGGTTTTATTCGTGTCAGTGTATTTTCTTTTTTCTCTGTATTTATAATCCAATGCTATTGATTCCAGAGTGGAAATTTGCGCATAAAAGCGCGTGTTCGTCTACGCATTATATGCTTCCATATTGAAATAAAAGCTCTCCCCATCCATGAGTGCCCTAGACTGCTGCTTTTCACTCACGGCGTTTCCACACGTTTGTATACATTTTTCGTGCAAGCTTTAAAACTCGTTATGCACACTCGACAATGCGGATTCATCACTACCTCCGCCCCTTCTCCCCGCCCCGTTTCTCCTCCCTTCCTCCCTGTCTCTCAACGCTCGCTCATGAACTTTTTTCAACGTCGCTCTCACGAATCTTTTCCATTTTCAACGTGACTGTTGTACGTCAAACACACGCGCTATTATAACGATGCAAATGGATGCTGGGAGGGAGGGGGTGAGGAAGAAGAACCGGACATGATGATTCAATAAACTGGGATCGAAATCCCTCCAGAAGCCATGTGCAATTAATACAATCAATTGAATGTGGACGCCGATATAATCCTCCATTTAATGTGATTTAGTTCAATCTTGGTGAAGATTGTGTGAAATGGAGTGGAAGGGGGAGAGATTAATTCATTTCGGGCGACATTGATTGATGCACTTACGAGCTACCTTACGACAAATGAAGATGATGACGAGATTGAGAAATCGAGTTTTGGATGACGTTGAAATAGTGATAAAGGATCAGCAAAACGAATGTGGAAGTAGAAGGTAAAGTGCCATGAGAGGGAGTTTTGTTGACTGATTGGTTGATGATTTATTATATACTTTAGTATATACTTTTAGGCGATGAGATGAGAAATACGTGTACAGATAACGAGATTAATGGAGAATAGAAAAAAAAAGAAATAAAGTAGTAAAAAATAAACCGAAGATAATTAAGCATTCAAGAAAGGATAGAGTTGGGCAAACTTCTACAGATATTTAGGTATATCTAATTTGTTGAATCTCCATGCACTTTTTCTTTTTTTTTTATGCCGATACGTCCATTTTTGACAAAATCAAGTTTTAAAAATCACAGAAACGTTCTTGAGTATTCTGAAGCCCATGCAAACATTCGGAAAGAATGGATGTTAATAAAAATTTAAAAAAAATGTAAGTACGAAAATGAATTCTCGTTGCTTTCCATGACCGTAAACTTCGAGCCCATATTGATTGCCACGTGAAACGGATGTCTCGTTGCCACGGTCCAGATATCCATAACGAGGTCTCGAGTCCGCATTCCGAACGCTGAACTTTCACAATTTCTTTTTCACCGATGAAACGTCACCGATCGACGTGCCTACATACACGTAATGTCGCTTTACTTTCCTGTCTGAACGAAACTGTTTGTTTTCAACAGAGTATTTAATCTAACGCCATTGCCTTTATTGATTCTTCAAATCAATTTTAAAGACTAATTAACCTCACTTAAACATTTTTTGAATATTTATTTACCTGTAAATCGATCAAAATAATTACCAAATTAAAAAAGATATGAATCATTGAAGCAGTTATAAATAATATCGTACAGTGCCTTTAAACATTTAAGAGTATCAATAATGTATCTAATTCTAACGACTCGAATTATTAGAAATAAAAGAAAAATCCTTTTTCACACAAAAGATATAGCATTGGCTAAGAGCTGACCAAAAAAGTATTTCTTGAAGGAAGGCAACATTAAACGTAAACTTATTATTACGAAATTAGTCTTTTTTTTTCGAACAAAAATCTTTTTAAAAAACTTGTATTTTTTCGATTTCTCAAGTTTGTCTTCAAACTTGTCTTTCCTGCAATATTTCTTATTTCTCTTTAAACCTATCATCTCAATCGAACGCACGTTTTTTTCGAAATTTTCAAAATTTTCGAAATTACTTTTGAAGTGCCTTGTTTAATTTAACAAAAGATACAGATAAATCAGATAAAATAGTGGATCAGTAATTGGCCATGTCTGATATTTCGCGAGTGGTACATCCGGATTCCATGGCCATGCGATTCCCACCGTACTCGATGCGGTCTACTGTTGATTGAAGTTCCTCCTCCAAACAGTAATTAATTTATGAGTTATAGCAAATGAGCGACGTTTGATACAGTTGCAATTTCAACTTCGTTTCGGACCCAGTGTGCTCTACGATTTGAGTGACTTATCGATTTATCGAATCCACGATTTTCTAATGATTAATTGCGAACGTCAGCCATCAATTTGAAATAGCACATATTCGCGGAAATTCTCAATTGCATTATGGAACAGGATGATCATGCCTCCATTGGAGAAATGTAGTTCATGATAAAATCTACAAAATCGTGCGTGCGGATCCCAAATTTAAATAAACAATAAAATCAGCGACTAACCTTAATTGCGTTATGGAAACGATATTATTACGAAAAGTTATACCTACATTATAATTTGCGAAAACGAATGTTTGGATAATAATAAATCTATGATATTGTTAAATAACAAATAATTAAAAGAAAAAGACAATAATAAATTAATTATATGATTAAGTGATAAATAAATCAATATAACAAAATATTATAATAAATCAATCATATTAATCAACAATGAATTAATTAATTTTCAAAAAAGATTACATTAATTAAACGACTTGTCAAAATTTCCAGATTTTATTACCGGAATGGAAGTATTAATATCTTGAAGACTCCGAAATGATCGCGACGACGATTTCCTGGTATTTGATTGGCAAATAGCGAACAGTTTTCACGCAAAGCTGTTGGAAATAGAATATGCAAATAATCACGAAGATATCTGCATCGCAAATATTTATATAGAATTTCGTAGGATCCTGGCACGACACCAGAGCAGAAATTGATCTACGAACGGGCTACGTGGGTGGTATGTTCAAGGCGAACCAAAACCCGAGCTTTCGTAGCCGGGAAAACGGTCGATTGACCAATGCGGTTGGTTAGGGAAATTATTCGAGCCAAAACCGATACGGTATGCTTGCTTAATAATTTCATACAAACGCTCATTAGCCTTTGCCTATCGTTCTTATTCATACGTACATCATCAAGCGTTTGGAGAAGTTCCGTGCGTCCTTCGTTTTCTATTCAGAGAGGGCGAGCGAAAACTAAACGTTATCCCCCCCCCCCCCCCCCCCCGTGCAATTACGATACTGCAGAGTACCAAAAAGCGATTAAATGTGAGCACCATCCGAGAAGCTCTTTGAAGGACCAAACGTAGTTGCGACGAGGCAAAAGCTGTACCACGTGACGTATAAGCACCAGAGAGACAGCTGAAATCGTTCGCCCGAGATTTCTCAAAGATGAATCATTTTTAACGTTCAATGAAACCACCGAGCCCTGCATTTATTAATACTACAAAGCCTAATGCACGGTTTAACCAAAACGACGTGGATGTCTGTGAGCAAACTGGATTTGAACATTTGTAAAGTAATGGAGACCCTTTCTACATGTCCTTAATCTATATCTATAAAAGACAATGTGTGTATGTATGTTCCGTATAGATTTCGAAACGGCTGGACCTATTTCGATGAAATTTGTAGGCAATCTTCGGATTGGCCTGGCGGGTGATCATGTAAAGTTTGGTAGCGAAAGGATAAATATATTATATATTTATATATATATTTTTGTTAATTTTCAATGACAGTTGTATTATCGATATGCTATTGATTTTATAACACAATTTGTGTCGACACATGTGTCGTATATTTTCATGTGATCAATGTGATTGCTGTGATGGCTGTGGGTAACAATTTTCACCAGGTAGAGAAAAGAGAGGACGAAAATGAAATCGATGAACAAAACTAATGTGAATTATGATGGTTTTCATTCCCAGAGTTACTGTTCTTCATTTATTCTTTTATTACGTTTATCGTAGTTATGATTTGAAAATAAAATCATCATTCTTACGTGAAGAATTATAAAAAATATTCAATTTATGTAAATTTACGCGCAACGAAGAGGGCAGGATTTTAAGTTTGTATATAAAAGAAAAAGTGATAGAAACCCCTGACTCCCCAAAGGTATACGAAGGTACATGAAAAATAAAGAAAACGAATTCGCTCGTTCAATACATCAAATAATAATCGGGTATCAGGATATGCCCGAAAGAGGAACTACGTTTCGCGATCGCACCCGCAACCGCACACTTTTGCCAGGCTTCATTACCGCCGGCGGTTTTAGAGACCGCCGGTTAACGAAGGGTTCACCAGCGTGCCCACTAATTGCCACGTTCCTGATAACGAACCGAAGATGCATTACAGTACCGACTTCCTCCTCGATGTCCTAAACCTTCCCAGCCAAATTGAACCAAAGAACAATTTTTTCCTTTAATACCACTTCGGGAGGTTGAGTCTGTAAAAAATGAATTTAAAAAAAAATTCGCGAATGTAATATTGTTATGCACGTTTTTTAATCGATGTGTCGGATGTAGGCGGAGAAAAAAATGTTTTTTTTTCCCTCAATTCGCAACTGGTACACTTCGAAAATTCTATTTTGAAAAAATACCCAAAATTATCTATGTTATTATTATTATTATTTAAACTATATAATTTTCTTCGTCTTATTATTATTATTATTCTATTATTCAGTCATGATTATATAATCGTTGTATTTATATATAATCACTCTATAATTATAATTATTTAATTATTTGATAATTAATATTCTTAAGAATTATGCTTTAGCAGTGATGAATCGGGTCTGTTTTTTCATTATCTTATGTTGATTACCATTTTACAAGAGTATTATTTTTTTTTAATAAAACGATATACTTCAATTGTAATTTCGACTTCAGAAATGGCTGAAGATAAATGAAAATAGCTGAGTAAGAATAGTAACGTGTTGAAAATCGTATATGGCTTGAAAAAACGAAATCACCAGATATGCTGAAAAATATTTCATTAAATTATTCTCTGGAAAATCTAATATTTCGAGATAGTTATCAAAGTTACATGATTCGATCATTTCAGTTTTTAAAATAATGGAAATAAGACTACCAAGACTCGATATTTCAAAATTATAAAAATTCTACCAGAAAATTTAACGCTCGAGAATAATAATGAACATGACACTTCGACGATGTACCTCAATCTCACCAGCAGGAAAATACCAATTCACGAATCTTTCTCAAAGCCTTTGCCCGAGCTCAGCGCCGATAGCCGGAGTAATTCAACAATCGTTCTCGACTTCCGCCCCAGAGGTTTGCACCGCAATTTTTGTTTTTTCTCTTCTTTTTTCAACCTCGAGCGATTTTGCCTTAGGCAGTAATTTCAGCAGGTATCCTCGAAAAGTACGGTCGAGTTGTTCGACCGTTAGGGCCCTCCGATAAGGGATTTTATTACGATCAAAGGAAAGTTCTTATTTAAGGAAACCTCTGTGGGGTCGGAACCACGTTCCCTCTTCCTCCTCTCTCTCCTCTCGTCTTCCAGTCGGGAGAGGGGTAAACTGATTGGCAGGGATGCTTGGGGCGGATCCGGTCCTCGTTGGCCCACTGTTAGCTCGCTCGACCTCGTTGATTTCCAGATGCAAGATGGACCCCGCAGACTCAAACCTCCAGTGGAGTTTTCCCAGTAGTATAACAAGAGTACAACGCGCCACAGCCAAGTCTGATCTCCCAAAGACGAAACGCGGACCCTCTCGCGAACGTCGACGAGAAATCGTTTTATGAACGCGCTGACGAACACGAATTGTTACCTCCGGCAACAATATATACATACATATATACTGTCGAGGGAAAATTGGAAGAGAACGTTATTGCCCGTAACGAAAGTTCACTCGCTCGAAACAAAAAGCGATCGTCCTTGGAAACGCAATTTTTGTATGCCAACGTAACCAGAGACCCATTTATGTGTGTTCATTTATTTATTTGTTCATTTGTACGACGACAGTGACAAAGCAAAAATATAAACGTCCGAGAGTGTGTTACTGTCCTCAAAGTTTCAAACGAAGAAAGGAAGTTACTTAAACGGAACAATCTACATAGAACATCTCCTCGACATCTTCAGAATTTACCAGCGTCCGCTTTGATCGTCGAACTTCTTTTCGTTCTATTATATGGCAATTTGAAATTTATTTAATTTACCTTTTGTTTGAGAAGTGAAGCCCTTGGAAGGAGAAAGGGGGATGAGAACATACTCTGACCTTAATTGATCAAACGAACAGAATTTTGAAGAAATTTCATCGGGAGTTCAATGACGTTGGATATTGCATACCGATCGCAAGGTGCTTCCGGTAAGCTTGCCGAGGAAATAGGTCGTGATGGAAGTTTAAGATTCGAACCGTGCCAGTCAGAGTTAAAACTACGACTGGCCGAATATAGAACGGCGAAGATTTTTAAATGACATATTGATCAATCCTAAATAAGAAAGCTTGAAATTTTGAACTCACGTGGACACGGAAATTGAATAACTTCTCCACCAAGGAATTATTAATTCGAGACTTAATTAATTCGCGTATTTCTATTCGGATAGTCTATACTTTGAGTCATACGAATACGGTTTCGCACGATTCGCAAAATTCATGAAATATAAATAGAAAAAGTGAGTATCTAACATTGTTAATACCGTATGGATCAAAAAGCAGCATACCGAGGTTAAGAACTGCGAATGTGTAGATACGCGAATGATCAATTATCAAAAATAGCGAATACCTAAATAGCGAACATCACTTTCCAAGTGATCCTGTCAGCGACTGAAAATCACCCCCATGTCAGTTTTATTCCTAACCGCGAGTAATGTATTTTTCGATCATATCCAGTCGCTATCCTGATCGTTCACCCTTTTGGCTCATCCCTATTTTAGCTAATCGACTTTTTGACTCCCGACATTAATAAATTCGAAATCGTCAACCATTGTAATAATTACAATTCGATGATCCAACGTTCATGAACTATTTTCATGATTATCGTAAAATTGATCAATCTGAAAAGTTCGTTAACTATTTCATTTGAAACTTCAAAGCTCCTGAATATTGATCGATAAACGTTTTCACTCTAATTCGTACCATGCTTCTGTATTTTTTGTTTCGTGACAGAATTTCAAACTTCCCGATTTTTTTCCAACTTTTGTATGTTTACAAAATCGTATTTTGAAATTAAGATCAATATAAAATAATTTTCAGGAACTCGTGCAAATTTTACATCACCTCGGGTTTACTGCATCGATTTCAACACACTAATTTATTCCCGAGTGAGAGTTCGCGTTACGAACTTTCGTTGGCGACGCACAGACAAGAGCGAAATCACTCGACACGCATATAGAACTTGCACTTTCCAAAGTGCACGATGTTACGGGGTCCACTCGTGCATCCCGGAAGTCTCGAGTGAATTTCATTATCGTAAGTAGATTTCGCGAGGTTGCGGTTTCTTTTTCGATCTTGGTCGGACGATTGATTATTAACGATCGTACGAGTCACCTCTGTATACGAGAAAGCGCAGGAGAAAGTCGATCATCAATATTTTAGTTCCGTCTCATCATTCATGTCGACATATATAAAACCAAATAAACCTCGCGAGGTATGTACCGTGAAAGCGCGAAAGGGAAATGAAATGGTAATTTATGGAAAGAGACGATTAAATATAATAATAATCGATAATACCAGTAAATAAGATAATAGCCATATGAACAAAATAATGAGCGGTAGTAATCATAAAAATACAAAAAAAATATAATACTCGTAATTGTTGTAAGATGATGAAGAAATAGAGTAGCAAGTATGAATTAGAAATTATAAGGAAACGCAAGAAATATAGATGGAGGAAAGGAGAAAATATTTTTAATTTATTATTTAAATATTAATATTGCCATACAATAAAATAATAGTTAAATCTTTAAATTAATACAAATTGACCATGAGAAAATAAGTAATAGAAACTTTTTTAAACTCCATTTAATAATCATTCATAATATTTTTCTGTTTATTTAATAACAGCAAGAGAGAGGGAGAGAGAGAAAGGAAGAGAGGCAG
The DNA here is from genome assembly GCA_030523105.1 of Ophioninae sp. A BG-2022a. Lineage (NCBI taxonomy): Eukaryota > Metazoa > Arthropoda > Insecta > Hymenoptera > Ichneumonidae > Ophioninae sp. A BG-2022a. The sequence continues at coordinate 59,291 of JAPYZI010000244.1, read as the reverse complement.
AGATAGCGAGAAACAAATAAAAATATATAAATACAAAAAATAACAATGCCATTGGTATGATCCAGTATTTATAGAACCACATTTATAGAACTGATTAACAGTAAGCAAAATAATAAAGTAGTAGTAATTAAAATATGAATAAAAATTATATTTCCATACACGTCGATTATAAAATTCAAAAATATGGGTAATATTAGTAATACAATTGAAGAATAAAAAATAATAGTAATTATAGAATTACGAAAAAAAAAATGAAAATCGGGTTATCATTTTTATCGTACGACGATCAAAAAATAGAGTGGTAATACGAGAGAGCGAGGGAAAGGGATTATGCCTACGATATTTTTCATTTCGATAAAAAAAAAAGAAAGAACGGAATATGCGGCCAGAAAATTGCTGGCATCGCGGATTTTCGACAATATCTCGCGGCTTTCCACAACCTCGAATATTAAGTTCGTGATTGATGAGTGACGATGCCTCGTGGCGTCTCTCCTATTGCCCGGCTTGCGTCTATACATTGACGGGATCGGTGATCGTTCGGTTCTGTCCATCGCATTGTAGAAAGCCCATACGCTTCTCCTATCTCTTTCCACATTCCTTTTTTTTTAGCCCCTCGCAATTTCGCACATTTCCGCGCAACGCAATCTCCCGATTCACCGACGAGTACGCGGGGGTGATGGCATTTTTGCCTCTCACATTTTTTTAAATTTTCGTTTTTTTCCATTCGTTCGGAAATGCCTCGACGTGATACGCTATAGCAGAAGGCGGCTCTATTTCAGCGTAGAGTTGGGGCACGTAAAGTTCGAGTTACGCCCTTACGGTTCCCAGCCGATCGTCCAGTAACCACGCGTTATTAACGATCAATTCGAAGGACCGTGAGCAACCGCCAAACTCGCCGGTATAAATTGAAGATCGTTTCTTTTTTTTGCGCGCGGATTGCACTCGGAGCGGGAGCAATCTGTCTCTCGGTCGACGACGATACCGCGATACACAACGAAAATCCTATAATTCTGTATCTCGGTGAAAACTCACGTAACGATGAAAATTATTATTTTTTTCTTCACTTATTTCTTCCATTTTATATTAATTAACCTCTTAGTTATGGGGAATCGCAAAGAAAGAATAATTTTAAATACTTTTATTTATTCATAAATATCAAGTACATTAAAGAGCTACAAAATTCCTGCATTTTTTAGTCCTTAACCTAGCTGGAAGTTTTTTCCAGTCGAAAGTATCATTTTCTTAGAATATTTAACCTTGATTTATTTTCCGATTATTGAGAACAGTGATAACGATAGAAAAATATACAGATCGGATTTTCAGGAATGCCATTTATATTTTCTCAAGTGAGATTAAAGTTTGCAACGCTGAAATGCGAAGGAAATTATTATTTTCAATTGATCACATTTCTTTTCGTAAATATTCTGCGAGAAAACGTCTCATTTTTTGTTTGGTTTCTCGTTTAATAATCTAGAATTCAAATATGAAAAAAATGTACAAAATGCTTCGAATGGAAAGAAGTACGAAAAATACAAAAGTATAACAATACTAAAAACTGAAATACAAAATACTGAAAATATTTATAAAAAAAATGTTGTTGCGCTGCAACCATACAAATATCAAAATCATCCTCATCATTGCCAATTACGCCAACGTTCGTTATACCACAAATCAAACGTTACCTCGAACAATATTTATCGATACTTAATAATATCAGATCACAAATGGAATCGTCGAAGAATAATAAATTCCCAGACAATGAGATTTTACCCATTCTCTCATTATTCTCTTCTCACTCTTCTCTCCCTGTATCCTGCAACATCCACCTACCGTCGGTATCGTTAAACACGTGCCAAGAATATAAATTAAGCGGAAAAACAAAGCATCTGTCTGAGCCTTTAAAACGTGTTACCCAAATCGTATCTATAGCCATCAATGTCTATAGGAATATTTCAATGGAGCCGTTGTATACCCACAGCTGTTTCGCGCTTCAAGATTGCACAAGCTTTTGGTATCTCGATTCTTTATTATTCATCATTAATATTCCGTTTTACGAGGTGCAGTTTATATCGGCACTGCTCCTCATTAACTACCTGACACGTAACGCTTTTCGCCCCATCCCCGTGGCTGATTACGTGCAGATACGACGAATGCATACGAACGCGTAAACGCTGGGTTCTATTCGCTCCTAGGTACGCATGCGAACTCCAACAGCGCGCATCATTTAACGTCCCTTGAGCCATATTAATTTCTCGGCTTTTGTTACGTTTCGAAGTGGATTCGGCGAGCTCTCTGGGCAAGTACGTGGCTCCATTCACGTCCATGGTGTCGATGATGCCACGGCAGACCCTATAACGCGTGAACAATGAACCCTCCAGCGTTCTTGCGCTAAATGATCACACTATCAGTCTCCACGTGTATCGTCGTCTCCCTGTTGATGCCCTCAGCCGGAGGCTCGCCGAGATACGAGACTCGCATGCACGCGGAGTACACCGCTTGGTGTTCTCGACTCTATCATGTACATCACGAAGTTCAAGCACGAAACGAACCCGGCAAATTTTCTGAGTCACGTACGCAAAGCATCGACCCGGTGCATGTACAGGGTGACGAACAATCCCTCCTATCAATACCCATTCGAATCCTCGTACGATCTCTTTTTGTTTTCACGACAAAAAAAACGGTGTTTCTTTCTCGTTCTGCGTGCTGGTTCCTTGCCATTTTGTTTTTGGCTGGCGTCGCTGATACATTGAACGATAAATCGCGAAGGGATTCTTTTTTGAGTTTTTAAAGATCATATGAATATGTTTCCAATAGCAATTGAGTACTACATTATTAATAGTAGCTTTCAACCCCAAAACCGAGCTCCTGCAGAAAGTGTAGTTATATTCAAGATTTACCCTGCAAATTTTTTTTTAAACACTCAAATTAATTTTTTAATTTTTGATAATCCTTTATGAGTGTTGTTCACTATTTTTAAATTTGGTAAAGCTTGATTTTAAAAATCATATTACAACACATTACAAAATGGATTTTCGCTAGCTACACAACTCGCAGAGATTTTTTCATTTCGAGATCCCCTCATTTTTATAAATTTGATATTTTCACAATGACAAATGCCAACGTGAACTAAAGTGTCAAACTGATATGCCATCAATTAGAAAAAAATAGTGTCTGGTACTACGACGTTGGTTTCCAATGGTATCGTTTAACAGGGTTCATTATCGTGTTCCCAAAAAAAGATGGAAGTCCTCGATGGAATACGTGCATGCAATTTCCATTATTATTCGCGTCCAGGTACTTGGAACTTCAGTGGACGTCTTAAAAATCATCGGATTATATTTGAGTTCGTCTCGTGTACCCTGACAGTACGAGCTTTCGATGGCAAGTTTCAGTGGGGCCCAATTTTAGTCGCTGTTTGTAAAACGAACACATCCCCCTCCCCTCTCGGTTCTCCCTTATTCCCTGCTGCCTCTTATACTTCTCGCTTCATACTCGTTGATTAGCACGAAAGCTCGCGATCGTGGAAGAGTTTCGCTGAGAAAATCCAAGCTTCTCGAGTGCACACGCACACACTCGAGTGATTTGACGAGTTACAATGGCTAGCAGGGTGAGAAAAGTTCATTATGCTCTCTCTAACGTGCGAGCCGAAAATTGCGGGAGTTGAATTATGTCCCGAACAGGAGATGGATCCATCTACCCACGATTGGAATATTCAACTCCTGTTATAACTTCATGAACGGGCTACCTTGAAGCATGCTTCCATTGCAAAGTAATAACGTGTAGGATCGAAGAAAAGAAAGATAAAGAAAAGATTAAGGGTGAGAGTGTTGAGTTGATAGACATCAGTCAACGTTATGAAGACGTTATCAATGAAAAGTCTAAAAGGGGATGAGAAAAATGGCGAGTGAAGGATAAGAAGGAAGAGGGTGATCGATACCAAGTTTATATCACGTAAATTACCTATGAATTCATTATTCTTCGACAAAACTACGGTAATGATGAAATAACCATTATTAACGTTCAGGACAGTATTTAAGCATCTGTATGATTTTTATTACTGCCGTTGTTATGGTCAGTGGGAGTTTTCCAAAAAAATATTGATTTCAGGTTATAGGGAATTCCAGTACAGGGTTCAATAGGGCGCAAAACACGTAAAAACCCTATAGAATATTAGGGCCCAAATCGGGTAGCGTTACACGGGGCCGATCATACTTTATAGCTGATGGCCATTAAAGGCAGAACAATGAGGGCCTCTTAGGTTACCCGGAAATTTTTGTTAAGTTACGATATTATATGGACAGATGATACGACCGTATAGGTCCGTATTAAGGGGTTGTTACTTCGAGTTTATTTCAGGCTGCAATATAACCCAATGCTATTAACTTTAACGCTTTACAAGTACCGGACTATTTTCTAGAACGTCTCGGCGGGAATAACCGTTTCTGTGTGAGCAATAAATTTATTGCTACTCCTATATACACAAACATATATATACAGCTAATAATATACAAGAATACTTTTGCCAGCGAGTTTTGAGAGATATATCCTAACCGCATGCTACGACGGACTCTTAAGGGTCTTAGGCAGCACCGCGAGTATAAACACTGGAAAAATTTTCGACCTGCGCGACAAACTCAAGTTCGTAAGAATACAACGTTCCAAGGGCTTTGCGTGCAGGCTTGCGTGGGACATATACGGAAACTATAACGAAAAAGGATAAGCGAATTGTTCATCCTTTTATACATAGGGTGTCTCAAAAGTCAACGATAATATTTTTCGGTTTTGTCAGGTCAATCGACGATTAAACGATATAACCAAATATGACTTCGGTAAATTATCATAGTTTTTGCGATATTCGTAATTTTTTGGATCTCGTAAAAATATCTAGCGTGAAACAATATTTCATATATAACAAACGCCAAGACGAATATTGTTCGGTTCGCTTTTTTGTCGAAATATTGCTAAAAGATCGTGCTATTGATGACGATCAATTGATAAGCTGATAACTATGCAGCGTCGCATAAACGATGCTGTTCAAGGTTGCAAAAAATTATTTTTGCTCTTTTGAATCGACGTTGCTCAAGTATCAGTTAGTTGTTAATGACAGCACGAGTTTTTAGTAATACACACACGAGAAATCGAAACGAAAAATATATTTATTTGCTATTGCGATATGGGAAAAGCGGAATTAATTTATAAATATTTACTTGATACAAGGGGCAATACTTAGATATCTATGACACCTTTACTGAGATCATACGTGTTTGTTCTGGCTTATCATGATCCGACTTTGAAGAACCTACAATATTATCGTTCATTTTTTGAACACCCTGTATATATGTGAAGCGTCCCTTTATTAAACGGAGCAGTTACGTAATGTATACAGCAATACCATGTTCGTAGTGGGTTCAAGTGTGGATAAAAATCGCGCGCGCAACTCCGTTGCAGCGAAATAAAAATGTTATTTACTCCTTTTTTAAAAGCTTAAGTATATATGTGTATATACACGTAAGTAAGAGTTACTCGCAGCGCTAGTGCACGATGATGTTCATCCGCAGATCCTTGGCAATTTTGAGCTCCGAAAAACTCTCTTTGTTTTTTCTATATATTGCAGCGAAACACTGTTCCTACGGAGTAAAGAAAACTAACTACTTTTGGCTTACTAGGATTACCAGCGTCCTCCACGTCGACGTATCAAGAAACAGTTATTTCGAGACCGTTTGACTTTAAGGACCGTCCTTATAGCACATTCACTACCATTGACAATGTTATGTAAACTTGTCAATGGTAGTGAATGTACGCAAAATCAAAATTGGGCATACGTCTTTGTATAAACGACTTTTCAAGGACTGTGCAGGCTTTGAAATCAACGATGTACCTGCAACGGCCTCGAATTGAAGTTTTTTTTAGGCATAAAGATCCGGTTATTTTTTCCGCTTATGTATGTATAAAGACATATATAAAAAAATATATTACATGTTTTTTTTTGTTTATATGCATTATTTTGTGTATGGTACACTTTTTTCACATTCGTGTACACGATGCTGCCAAGCGTTATGGAAACGATCTCCACTCCTAATACGTTTATAGCGTGCACTGCAGGAGATATTGCAAATAGCTGTTTCTCATGAAGCTCCAGTTTTTGCCATTTTACGAAACCTCGTGAAGGAAAACCTGACGAGAACAGAAGAGTGAGAAGAGAGAGAGAGAAAGCGGGGGAGAGAGAAAAAAGCATGAAAATACAATGACAGCTCGATGAAGATGAGCAACATACTTTTTCATTTATGAAACTCGCGTTAACAGCTATGATAACGATAGCTGAGGATCAGGATGCGATCCGACGAGGCTTGCCTCTCACTGTTTCGTATTACAATCCCTATTTCTCTGATACCGTTCAACGTTTATTCGTAGCAGAATTCATGATACGAAACGAGCGAGAAATTTTTCGGAGCCCGTGCATTATGAATGCTTGAAAATAAACGAAATGGTATTGAAAATGGATATCGTTTTCCTGGGACGAAAATGCATGTTCTACATTTTTTAAATTTTCATTGTTGTACATTATTATCGCGTTCTGAATCTATTGTTCAATTTCAAAAATTGAATACTTTATTATTTGTTAATATAGCAGTCAATTTTATCAAATTTCTATTAAAAATTTTTATATGAGCTTTTTCAATTGTTTACTATCATTTATAAATTAAAAATTCAATGTTCTCATTTTGGTATTCTTACTTTTAAGGTAACGATCGAAATGTCTCAGTTGAATACTTGGTTACGTGAATTAACGTTTTTATTTCCTCATTCCCTTATTCAATATCCAACATAAAAGATAACTGTTACCTCACAATAACTAACAACTGCTCTAACACGATAGCACGATTTACATCGCGATTAAACTCGAGATAAAAAAATACGTCTCCAACGAAAACACCATCGCCGCAGGAACTGCTAAGTTTGCTCGCCCGATTGCCCGAATGGTTTCCGTTTTTCCGTCATTTCCGTTTGCCCCGTTATCAAAACCACATCGTTTGGAGTAAAAAGTGGACAACGAAAAAAACGCGAGAGGACCGGAATTGGGAAATGAGACGAACCGATCCCGATTTACTGAATCAGCGATTTTTTTGTTTAATCTCACGATGGCTGACCTAACGGATACTAAATCCCTTGAGGTCTGGTTGGCGCGATTGAATCGGGAATGGAGCGATGATCTACCGCTTCGGTGCACACAGGGCCACGATTTCTACGAGACAAAGGGCCCTTAATCCACATAGGGTTGTGTGCGGTTTACAAGGGATCGGTCGAGCCCTTTTGTTTGCTATAAGGATCGTTATATGTATGCCCCGTATGTATGCCCACGAGTATTCGTATGGGTCCGTTATACGCGGTGAATCGTGCCGATGACACGATCCATTTCCATTCGTGGGGAGGGCCGCGCTTTCCGATAATCGAAGTCTTGTTTCGACGGTTCTACGATGTGCTAATACCATCCAATCCCATCTTCTCCCTCTCTCTTCCTCTCTATTCCAGCCTCTGTCCCTATCCCTATCTTAGGCCGTACAGAGGACCAATCTACGCGTTAATCCGCAGGGTTCGGCCCGTCGATATGGGCAAACGAATATATCGATTATAATCGAAACTACGCGGGAAAGCTCCCCCCCCCCCCCCCCTCGTCCCTTCCGCTCTTCCGGCAAACACAGAGGGTAAAATCTTGTCTTCGGCTCTCCCCGTTTTGCCCATATCAAACTTCGCGTCTGCACGGATGTACCTCGAAAACCAGGAATTTATTAACGCCTGATCAATTATTGGCGATCCATAGATCACGTGCGCAACACCAGGATATAGGAATGAAGTATCCCAAGAGATCAGGATGATGAAGCCGCAATTGAGAGCGCGAGATACCTATTCGAGGACGTTCTCGTTTCTTAATGTTTAATCGTATACGTAGGTGTTTGAAACAATGACAATTGTTTTGTAAAAACACGCTACGGTGAATTTACTCTTTTTATTTTTTCTACTCTTTTCTATATACGTGTATAAATTTTGGGTTAGTACATCTTATTATATTTTGAATCTCTATTATACCCGTTCATGTTGTTCTTGTAGATTCCTCACATTTTACATTTTTGTTGTATTTTTATGATAAAACATTTTTACTTCTTCACTTACCGTTAATTTTTTAATATCAAACACTCGTTCCTTTCATGTTTGTGCTTTCTTTTTACGTCATTTTTTCATTTAATGAAATTTCTGCTAATGAAGTTTCATATTTCAGCTACAGCTTCACTCGAATTATTATTATGCTCAAAAGTATAATAAATATTATGAATCCCTCATTCCGGTACATTCCGTTTCCTCTTTCTGTTCTTTTAGTTGCGTTAATTAATTTAATTTATGTTCACGTATAAAGGATCTGTTTTGTTTTTGTGTCCGCATCGAGCTTTCTCTTCTTCGTTGAAAGAAGCGCGAGGCTGGACTGCTGTAGGACTCTATCCTAGAACAGAAATAAACATTCCAATCGAATCTAATCCCTCTCTTCATAGAGAGAGAGGCAAAAAACAAAAGGGAACAAAAACATTAGGGCGCTAATCAATGGATTGGCCATTTCTCCATGTACCAACAATTGTACGGATTTATTTCGCCCCAGCGAACGCTGTTGAGCCTATAATACCGCGAGGAGTTGCGGTGGAGTTGCCGCAGCTCTCAAGGGGATGAAGAGGCGATTCGAGAGCCCGGAGAAAAAGTGAGGGAGAGGGAAAGGACTGAACCCTCAACGAGATCCACCACAAAAACCAATGAGAATTTTCCCTCGATAAAATGGAAGTTTGGATAAGCAAAGAGAGAGAGAGAGAGATAGAGAGAGAGGGAAAAAGAGACCCCGAGAGATTTCCCAATGGCGTTGAGTCGATTTCCTCCGCCTCGTCCTTTCCATTTTAGCATAGCAAAAGTACTTAGCACGCTTTACCCTCGCAATGTTTATCAGAGCGAGACTGTGAGCTCCGTGCACTTTTTTCACTTTCCCAAACCCCGTCAACTTCGCAAATTTTCAGCTTACCTCGCTGACCAATGAAATCGGATTTTTCACGTTTCTACGAATTCCTCCAATCGAGCTCGAAAGTCACTTGAAAATCATTCGAATTCCGGGATTATGGGAGTTTAAAACGAAACACCTTGGAATTATTATTTTTTAATCCGCTTTTTGCGCAAAGGAAGAGGAGAGAATCGTTGAGATCGAAACTAAGGACTTTTAAAAAAAATCTCTTTTCGCTCATTAATTCTTCCTATAAAAGACAACTGTTATAGCAGAGACAAATTGAAATTTCACTGCTTTTCTCGCTTATCCCGGTAATGGAATTTCATTTCTGTAATGATCGTGGGGAAATGGATACACCGAGTGTCTCGTTCAATTGGAATGGTCCAATAGCCTAGGCAAATAACACTCCCGATTGAAAGATTTTCCAAAAAGAGGTTAAACGTTGATTAAAAAGACTTTACACAAATCGATAACCAGGAGAATACAGAATCGACTATACCGGAACGAATTCCCTGCACCCCCTAATCGCCAATGGAAGTTAGGTTGGATTAGCCAACGCGAACGGAAGTTAGATTAGATTAGCCTAGCACGTTCGGGAAGTGATGGGAAAGGGGCTCAACTGGGCAAGTAGAAAACTGTAAAAACTCGCGAGGGATGTGGAACTCGCAGAGAAAATGTTTAATATACCCATACCTATCTAGCAAAGAAGATTTAATCTCTGTTGTCTCCATGCGCGGCGCATTACACCCACAGGATCTCCAGTTCGCAGCCGTATCGTTCCTACCAGTGGGAGGGTCTTTGGAATTGCAAATGTTTCGGAAAAGATGCCGCATCAAAGTTGCAGTCCTGTAGTTACATATTCACGTATGGGGAAAGAAGATTTTGAAGACTTTCGACATCAAGGACCACCCTGAAAAATATCTAGGTGGGCTGATAGCAGTCATTACATAAACACACGGTCCTCAAACGTTACTTTCGCCTTGTACAGATATATACGTCAGTGAGATCCGCTTCGGGGTCGGTTCTTGCCCGGTTGTGATGTGACGGAAAAGACGGCAACGAGCCACTCGACAACCATCCGAGCACTTTTCGCTCGACCGCGATATGGAAATTTTGTGCGCGCCAGATGCAATATCCCATGAGAAACGGCGTGAAAAAAAAAAAATGAAATTCCGGTGACGGAGAGTGACGGAAGGGATAGTATTTTTGTTTCATATTTTCGTTTTTTTCCATAACTTGATGCGCGAAATATTTCACTTCTGTCCGTCGAGTTATTATTATTCCTCGAGGTAATTTTTTTACATCGAGTACTCATTCCACATCGTCAAGCTGGTCTCATTGGAGAACCGACATAGTTAGCATCGTGTTAACATTTTTTTCACGTATCCAGAAAGCGATTGGTAGCTATTTCCGTACCGAAATTCCATTTCCATCGTTTTATTCTCAACTCGGTCTGCAAATGTCAAATAGGAAGAGTGACTCGAGAACACGGAAAAATTTTCCATATTTTGTTTTTTTTTTTCTATTTATTTATGCTGAAACATTTATAATTCAATTGTTTTTTGTTGTCTTTTCAAATAACTGGCGCGTAGGTTGCGCACAGTTTTGAATGGGAAAACAGAAATAGAATGAAAATATTTTAGCATAAAACGACTTACGATTAATGCATCGAAGTTTCATCCTCGTCCCTCTCGTTCTTTCCTTTCTTCTCTGGATCCCTTTATTTGCAAAATAACGACCGTATTCCGCTAGCATCTAAATATTGCAGCGGTGAAAACGTGTACTTGCGTATACTCGCAAAAATATATACAGTACGCGTATAATAATAGAGTGCGCTTCGCAGCCTTTTGCGCCAAGGATTCTGTATTATGAGTACATTCTTTTTTCTTTTGTCTCTATATTTATACGAGACCCGCCATTTTTCGAGGATTCTATACGAATCCGTGCATAAATGAGATGAACGAAGCAAAAAACAAGGCTAAAATTTAATACATTTTTTAATTAGGACAATCTTCTGATGGGCACAGAAAAAGCTGGGAAAAAAGAAGGGGGCGAGAGAGCGAGAGGAAGGAAAAGGCACATGAGCTTTAAAAGGGATGATCGGAACTAGACAGAAAGCATTTTTTAAGCTATTATCGTATGCACATTTAAAAATCACAAAAATTCTTAACAATTTAAAGAATGATAATTCTTGATACAATGAAAAGAAAAACGTTCTGCGAACGTTAGTGATTGCAAAATGAACAAATCTAAATCGTCATCAATTCTGAAAATATCATCAAAATTCAGCACCAAGCGATTGATTAGGTCAATTTTCTGTGTTTCATTTCTGTAAATAGCTGTGTCGTAGCATTTGACAATCAATAAAAAAAAAGTAAACAATGTATTTTAACGATGAATCAATCGGTCATTATTTGGAAACCCAAGACATGTTAAATTTTTGCATAATAATTGATAAAATATCATCGAAATACAAGAATTAAATTTACAAAACTTATTTACCCCCGAAAACTTTTCAAGACGATATTTTGTCAACGAAAGTTTGTTTCTTTCGGTGTATGAAATTTTTCAATTCGTAAAGAACGTTCAAACTCGCGTGTATACGAGTTTTCCAAGCGGGTTAAGTATTTCGAATTGAATTATCGATCCTTTGAAAGCACATAAACGTATACACGTACATATAATTTTCCGAAGTTGGAATGACGTGCGGGACGAGTGCCAGTAATATTCCTCGTGGTAGAATCGATACGAGGAAGGTGTGGAAAAGTAGTGGGTCGTAAGTAAGAGGAAACGGCGAAGCGGGAGAGAAGGAGAGAGAGAGAGAGAAGGAGAGTGAGGCGATAGGGGGGGCGATGCGAGAGCGGTGACCGTAAATTAAAGCGAGATTGGAATAAGCACGGGTCAGGTGAGAGCGTTGCCTGCGAGAACGTTGACTTACGGATCCGCTCTTTGAATTCTCGGCATGCGGGAACGCCGCGTGCACCAACCAACCTACCTACGAACGAAACTTCGAGAATTTACAACCACAAAATTGTAAAACCGTGGCCTTTCCAAAATTCCTAACTTGTTCCATTGCTGCGTCACTTATTACGTTCAAAAATCTTTATTGAAGTGAATACTTCTTATTTTTCATATTCACACGTTTCCGTACGACTTTTGCTGCGTACGAATGTTTCAATGGCAAAAAGAAAACACGAACGAAAAAGTGAAACATTTCGCCAAGGGAGAAACGGAGTTGTAACCCCCACGTATGTCGGAAAATAACGAGGCGAGCGTCGGGGTTAATCGTCACGAAAAGTCTGACGCGCACACGAAAAAATATACGGTGTGAAGTTGGATATCTCGTGACCTATTCGCACCCTCGAGAATTTCCTTGTGAAATAAAAACACACGCGTAACTTGCACCGTGAACATCCTTCAGAATACTTTGAAGAGCTTTAGCTCCTATCGCTCTTTATCTCGTCTTTTTTCAGTCTCTTCTTTCAGTCTACTCCGCGAAGTGACTCTGCTTTCGCCGCTGCTTGTCAGACAGTTGAATCTTCTTCGTTGTTACTCATTGTTTGTTTGGGTTTGTTTGCTATTTATTTTTTTCAACGAGCACTCTCCTGCATCCTGCTTCAAAATATAACTTCGAGTATATATCTTCGTAGTATATCTTTCTTTTTTTAAGTACCAACTGTTTGCTACCAGACCTCGGATTTCGCTAATTTAGTGCAACATAACGTTCAGTCCACAGCTGTTTTGAGGGATTGATTGTGACAACCGGTCGATCAGATTTTTCATACATAATTATAGTTGACGATTAATGAAAAAAATTAACGTTAAAAATATAAAAAAAACTTATAAAGCATTGGGAACAATTTCCATCGACTTTTCGTCTCCTATCGTATATACACACTATTTTTTTTTTTTACTTTATATTTCTCACCGAGGGATTAGCGAGAGTGAGAGTCCCTCTCGGTCCTCTTGTCGCCCGGAGCATCCGGTGCCACTTTTCCCTTCGTCTCCCTTCGTCTCTCCTCTATTCCATAATGGAGAATAAAGAATTCGCAAGAGACGTTCACTTTAAACGTGGCCCTCTTTCTCGCTTTGTCTCCCGAATGAAAAGGCTGAGAGAACGAGATGGAGCAATAGGAGCCGGGCGCGGTAAAGGAATTGCGGCAAGGGTCGAAGGGTCCGGTAGATGGTTAAAGTCGGATAAAAACGCTTTTTCAACGTGTGCCTTAAAGACTCGCTAATTTCACTACTCGGAGCTTCATATTCCGCTCGAACTGCGGCCGAGTGGCTAGAAAAGTTTTCAGAAATCCATTAACCCCTTCCTACGGGGGTAGGGATGGGGGCGCCCGCTGAGTATCGCGGTCGGATGAACCGTGGAGTATCTTTTCAATATATATATAGATATATATAGCGAGTTTTATATCGTGGGAAGAGCAGAAGAGGGGAAAGTTGGAAGGGGAGTGTGAAGGCAAAGGCCCCAGGCACTTTTCTTTCCCTCATCCCCTTTTCACTCCCTCCCCCGAAGAACCCGCTTCACCAAACGGGATCCGAGAGAAGATCTTTGCGAGAATGCGGTAAAGATCTTGCCGCACGGCTCCGGGCAGCTTCTCCTAGTGGAAAGTCTCTCCCCTTGCGGTCTTCATCGCCAACGAAAGATTCTACGGCTTGGTCTCAAGCCGGAGTAGTTTTTCGTACGTTTGGCCTTCTTTCTCTCTTGTATATATAAAGGGTGTTTCAAAAACCAAAGATAATATTGAAAGCCCTACTAAGACAGTTAATGGTGATTCAGCATAACCAAATACATGACCTTCGTGTCCAAATTTTCGACATTTTTTTAAAACTCTCGAAAAATACTTAATTTGAAACAATATTTCATCTATCAGAACTGTGAAAGCGGAAATTTTTTGTCTGAATATTACTAAAATATCGTAATATCAATGACAACCAATTGAGTAGCTGAGAACTGAGCAACGGACGAACTGAAAACCCAAACAACGTTGGTTAAGGTACCATTTACGCGACAAATATTTTTAGCCTTTTCCAACCGAATTACTCTCGTTTTATCACTTCCTTGTTATCGGTAACACGATCTTTGTTTAATACTCAGACTAAAATATTCGTATTTGTAGCTGTGATGTACGAAAGTCTTAAACCGAAGATTTGCGTGAACCGTACAAAAGTGTGAATACCTTAAAAACTGTGAATTTTTTGTTACGCTCATATATGGTTATTCCGGTTTATCGTGGGATGGTCCGTCGGAAGCTACCATTATGTCGTTGATTTTTGGGACATCCTGTACTCATAGTAAAAGAGTGGAAGAGAGAAAGAGAGAAATGGATTTTCCCTTGCCGTAAGCTCTTCATGTCACCATCACCCCATCTCACCCATTATATTTTTGTACGACACACGAATCCACTCACATGTTCACGTACTTGGCAGAAAAATGATGGATTTAGCCTGGAGCTGGATTGCACTACTATATATATGTATGTCGGTTTTTGCTTTCGGGATTCTCCTTCGCCTGTGCCTATCTCTTTTTCTACCGATACTCCGCACACAGTATTATCCCCGGCCGTGGGTTATCAAACTTCCGATCTTCACGATACTTGATCCCGCAGTTTTCCAGACTTTACCCTGGTGCATACACACGCCTCGTATATCCGCGAACCTCTTAAACGCCCTCGGGACGATTCTCTCTCTTTCCCTCTCTCTTAGTCCCATGTGTACGTATCTTCGGATCTTCACGTTTTATCGGAATTCTTGTTATTATGATTATCGGATTGTAAGCACAAAATATGTAAGCGCCATGTTAGGGGATCTCAATAAAATTCGGGTAGAATCGAGGCAAAATTTATCGGTATTTCGTATCGAGTTTTCGGGTCGTTGGAGACTTATCGAGCTTTAACGTCTCCGTCTTTTGCACTGATATAAGAAAAAATTGGGCCTTGCACTCACGGCTGTGGAGATTTTCCATAGGGATTTCTGTGTGCATAGAAGCAGAAGGGAGAGCGAGAGATCGAGAAAGCGTTTTTCCTAACGGTTATAAAGAGACCACTTGTTATTATTTACGCAAGATAAAAAAAAAACATGCACATTAAAATTAGAATTCATATAAAATCAATTAAACGTGAGGGACCATTTGTATTAACCTTCAATCTAATTCATAGGTAATTAAATGATAACCATAATAATCAGCTAACGAATGGTTCGAATTATTTTGTACAATTATTTGTTCATTTGTATTTCATTCTTATTCGAACACTTATTACTAATTTGACTTAAAAAATAATTAGTAGAATAAAAATGTCCTTTTTTCTGCTACTGATTTTCTATTTACATTCTTAATTTATCGATATAGATAAATAAATACAATGAGCGATTATAATCAATTACAGAATGCATTCGTAAACGATTTTGTTAATGAAACAAATTAATAGAAATAATAGGGGAAAAGAAAGCGAGCGAGAGAAAGAGAATCTAGCATCGATCCACTATTCTCGTACGAGCTTACATACGCGAGAAATAATAAGGAAAAATTGTGTGTGTGCTTCCCTCCTTAGGATTAAGCGGAGTCACGCGCGACTTGTGAATTACGTTCTTAGCTTTACATATTCTGATATATATATATATATATATATATTCATATATAAGTGTATGCAGATATTAGTCGATACTGCAAAGCGATGAGATAGAAGCCGTTGGAATGTTATTCCGTCGTAGTAGGAATAACATTGAAAATTGTTGCGATCGAAACATTTCTGTATCACAAGTAGGCAACATAATTCACGAACAAGCCTCGAGAATAGAACAAGAAAATAAGTTCGGTCACGCGAAGTTTCTCGTACACGGGAAGTCATCGGTTCCTCTATCGCGACGTTAATGATTTTAATGATTATTTATTTATCGTATTTTTCTTTCCGATTATGTTCGAAAACGTATCGAGTTTGTTCTTCATGGAAACCCCCACGATGGAGATACCCTCGATCTCTGTGGCATTGTAAAAAATTCGATCGCAATACCAACAAAAAATAAAAGGAATTCTGAACTGGAAGTTTATATATGCGTGGGCCTCGTGGGTATACCGAAGGCTCGAAGTTACTCGTACGTATACATGCCTTCTCTGACACCTTAAGCAATGCGACCGGGAACTTGCCCATCCTGGGACATAGTTGGTGAACGGAGAAATGCCCAAGAGTGAGAGGGAGTAAAAACAGGTGACGGAGAGTGTGTGAGAGAGAGAGAGAAACCAAGGGCTAACGGCAGTAAGGGTTGTACCGCCAGTGTCGTCGTTGCCTGGAAAATCGTGTCGCTTTTCCACAAAACACGTTGCAACCTGAGAGGAGATAGCGTTTCTGCATATTTCATGGAACACCTTAACGTAACGTACGTCCCGCATGGGAAATCCTAACATGACTGGATCCCCGCGATACTACACTCCAACTTCCGGGGACTGCAACCCTCTGAAAACAAGAACAGACAACAATTTTCCTCTCTTTCTCTTTGTCTCTCTCTCTCTCTCTCTCTCTCTCTCTGCAGCTTTATCCCACTCGGGCTTCTCGATTCTTTGACCCTTGGCGTCAATAAAATATTCACAGCGCTCTCTACGACGTTCTCCTCTCTATCTCGACCGCGATAAAAAATGACCGAAAAAACATCGCGCTATACATATGCAGATGGCGAGAAAAGTAGCATCGAGCGCCCGGATAAATATAAACGGCGAATTTTTACATGGCGATTCGTAGTCTCCTTTCGCTTCTATATATCCGGAGGAGATTTCTCATTTACTTCGCTTGTCACTTTCACAAATGGAAGAAATTTGTCCATGCCAAATTCGAAGTATTGTAGATAATGTAATAATAATAATAATAATAAAAATGTCAAAAGTAATGGGAAGATTTTTCTTTTTCTATTTAAATCTGAATTTGTAGATAAATTTTCCATTAAATAAATATATATATATATATAAGAGAGGTTGAAAAATTCTCTATCGAATTCACGTATTTGCTTCAATGTATGCCGGACCGAAAATGTTTCATTATTTTCGACATATGTATAAAATATTTGTCCAAAAATACATACATTTTTTTCGAACGTTCTTGTACAAATAATTCACGAAATGGATACGCTACGAACGGTACGGCGAAGTACGCGCAGTCTTTAATGCACCAGAGAGTGGAAGAGTGAGAGAGGAGGATACCTTCGAGGATCTCTTAACGAAAGGGAAGACCCGATGTTACCGGGCAGAACTCGGTGTCTATAAATTAATTAGCCGAAGTCTCGGAGACTTAAAAGCCGAGCATATACACGCCCGAGGCTCTGTACCTACGAGCTATCTAAATCTACATTAAGCCACCCGGGCCTTGTGTACATGTACCTTTGCACTCGTAATTTACAGCGTGCATTCGCTGCTCTCACCAAGAAACCCCTCAAGCCCCAAAGCCGGAAGGGCTTTCGTTGCCTATATATATAGACGAAAACCGCAAGAGATTTCCGGAAGTTCTGAAGAGATGAGGGATGAGTGCCGACGGGCCTCGTCCAACTGCTGATAAGATGAGCCACAAAAGTACACAACGTTTCGCAGTTTTAATCGCAGCTTTCTTAAAACGGACCGTATTAAAATCGCGGCTTCAAATTAACAATCTTTCATTCCGAGTACCTAACGTTTTTTTAAATATTTTTCACCCAAGTTTTTCAAAACCACAAAGGTGAAGAAATAGTATGAAAAATATTTTTTAAAAGAATGATTAATCATTACTTTAATTAATCATTAAAAGTAAAAAAAATTGAATTAGCGGATTTGATGAATCAATTAGTCAATCAGGACTTGTTATTATACATAGATATTTTTAAAAAGAAGTAAAACGACCATCGACTCTAATTATCTTTTATCTATGTTGTATTTCCCATCAACGGTTATTAATATTAATCTGCCACATCTTCAATATAATGCACCCCGAAATTCAGTACAGAAATGAATCCTTTTTTATTGCACTCGATCCATGCACTTTTTACAACACCATAATGGTAATGAAAAAATAAAAAGAGAGTCGAATTAATCGCCGGTACTTTTCGGACTGAGGCCATGTACGTTTATATCCGTAGATGTAAAGACCCATACGTTTGATAAAAGCTTCAACGGTATATTGGACAATGGACAGATATCGTCAATTTATTGGTGTGTCAGTCAAGAGAGTGATAAAGAGTTTTACGGTAGGCAAGAAAATAGTGGTGACGATGTAGACTGATATACACGTTACATCGAAACGACCGGACCAAGCACCACCCGAATTGTGCAAGTACGCGTGTACGCGTGGCTCCACTGTACATTTATCGGCCTATAAAAACTGCGCAAAACCATTATCAAGCTTCAAACGCAATCGCTATCCGTTTTATTTCTCGCACCTCGTAGTGTCGAAACCGTTTTCACAAGCAGAAAAAATAAATGTCAGTGTTCCTGATCGAACGATTTAGTTGGCATTGGTTATCAAAGAGCCGCGATTTTTAATTGGTTTTGCTAGGAATTTATTTTATGGCAACGGCTTGATTAAAAAAAAAAAAAAGAAAAAAACGACAATTGGCTGGATGTTTTGATCAACGAGGTTTTCAGAGATTTGATTTTGGTTGAAATTCGTTTCATTGCAATTTCATTGGATTTCGATCAAGTTATAATAAAAACTGATGAATAATATATGATGATTGAAGGAAAATGATTTAGTGAGGATAACTAAGAGTTTCGTATTATTCGCTGAAGATACGATATTCGTAAGGACATCGATGTTTTCCGTCAATTTCCGGTTGGCGACCGGAAGTTTATTACAAGCTTCGCGAATTTCTTTCACCGGCGATTCGGGATTGTGTCTCCGTAGGGTCAGGGAGCATCATCGGGTACCGAACAATAGGCAGCTCAGCTCGGATGAGACTGGATCGAATAAAACGTTTGGGCGCGGCGGCGTGTGTGGGTTTCGTACACGGAAGGAGAGATTTTGAGAAAAATGAGTTTCGCGGGAGAAACATATCGCCGTGAAAAGATGGAAGCCCACGTATCGTATATCGTCCAGTCGGAGCTCCAATGCCAAGTCGCTACTTCTAAAACTTCCTCTTGAATGCACACGCGTTCACACTCACACAGGGAACAATCCTTTTCTTATTCACTTAAACGTGTTTGGGTTCAGTCAATATAAGAAATAGTTTTCAGGTGTCTCGTGGCAATAAATATAAACTCTTAGTTCTTCCCCAAGAAAATTAAATGTAAAGAAAAATATACTAATCAAGGAATTATTTAATGGAGCGTCGAGCCCAAAATTATTATCATAAATAAGTTATTAATATATTAATTAACTTATTTATGATAATGTATGTAATTAATATATCAATAATAATAATAATCGTAATCACCCCATTGATAATACTACAAATTTGCTTCAGGCATTCGAGATCCATGATGGTAACACATCCATTTTTTTATCTTCCCATTCCAGTTTACTTTGGGGAGGTTACGAGGGGTCGTGAATATGGAAAGGCATCACCGCACTAGCTATAACACGTACCTCGGTGTACGAAGGTTTTTCAACCCTCTACCATTATGTATATGAATATAGCCATAAGCGTTGCTCATACGTTGAGAACTCGTAAGCAAGAGGCCTCTGATGGTCGACTCTCCTCAAACTCGTCGTATAAGGTGAATAAGTACGTAGGGGATGCGGTTTCAGGGCTTAGTGTACATTCGCGTATATACACCCATACATGCTTGCGCATACAGCTAGCTACTTGGCGATATACTCGCGAGGCTTTTCCCAGGAATAAATTTAAATATCGCCACCGTGCTTTGATATGTTAACGAGCTTCCCGTAGGACACGCGCACCTGTGATAGATACGTGAGGTGGCACTGGTATATTCGAGGCTTTAAAATTCAACGAAATTTTTCAACTCTTCGCAATTTTTTTTTTTTTTTTGCATTTTTTTGTTCAGCTTATCTTTAGGTCTCTTTTTTTTCGTCGCGATATCTACAGCTTTTGCTCCCAAAAGACTCGACCGTAATTACCTTGCGTCTCGTTTCTCGTACTTTTCGATCGATAATTACCCGCATCGAGAAAAAGCTTCTCCCGAATAAGGAAATTGTTACATTACGAATTACGTGAAAGAACGGCAGTACTGGGACGATGGGAAAATGGAGGAAAAAAAACATATATATATATATATATACATATATATATATATGTTGTTAATATCTACTGGTTTATTTAAGAATAAAGAGATAAGCGAGAGGCAGTGTTAAGAAGTTTTTTTTTAAATAGCTCATTTCCCCATTAGTATTCTCGAATTGTCCAGAATAAAATCTCACGTTAGAGTAATTATGAAGTTGTTTTCGTTGATCCTAAAAGGGAACGATACGAAAATCATTAAAAAATCATTTTTAGATTTATGTGGTTGTATATACATCAACAAAATTGTATACCAAACATCATATAAAATTATTGATAATACAAGCAATTGTAAACACTTTCGTGAGGAAAGCTTCGGTCTAAGGAACTGAAAGAGTGCTTAATCTTGACGTCTGGTTCATTTCGAAAACAAAATACACCTTTCGTTCTTAAAATATATTTTACTAAGCCCAAGGTTTTCCTAATTATCGTGTTGCAATCATAAAATAGAAATTTGAATCGTTTTTATTGTTATGTAGGAAAAACTCGTTTTTATTATCGTTAATTTGTTGAACTAAGTTAAAAATACTGTTAAAAAGAAAAATCATTATTCAAGACCAAATTTTTATTACACAGAATAACCATACCAGATTTTCAATCCATCGAAAATAGATTGTAAGCAAAATGTATTCAGAATTTGACACAGCGAACAACAGTCGTATCGTTCCAGTTATAAATCCACGTTCAAACTGTGATTCCTTCACCAATATGATGGGTCATCTCTTCTAATTTTTGTTGCCTACAAACGACGAACGGTTTTGCAAAAATTCACGGTAGACTAATCCCTTAAGAACGGAGAGTTCCTAATAAAATCGTAATCCAGCTGATTTTTAATCGGGCTAATGCCACGAGGATACATGGGTTGGTAGCATATGTCGCTTACCAGCGTGACACTGTAAATTTATAATATTTTCTTTCGGTTTGTTTTTTTTTTCTTTCTTGGAGGGGAAAGCTGGTTTCACCTGTCTTGAAATATGCAAATACTTCTGTGCGCCGAGGCATGCCGAAATTCTCGTTGCCTAGACATTTTCATTGTTCCCTAGCTGCTTCCTTCAGGCTTTTGTTTCTCCACGGTATCCACCGACCTACCCGCGGCGTCCTATTTTTCCTTCTTTTTTACTCTTTCCCGAATATTAATAGCCGAGGAACCCTTCACGACGCCAAATACTCTCACACTCGGAAGGACAGACTGTTTCTTCATTTTGCGAAAAAGCGAAGAAAAAACAGAATACTCGCTACTCCTCGAAGTAGAAGCTTCTCGCGAGAAGGAAACGAAAAGATTTCTTTCGTTTCATTTATACGACGTGGACGAATGACACGGCGCCAATTCCAACAAGACCATGAATTATTCACGAGTCAATACAAAAGTGTTAATTGTCGGAATCCTGTACGCAATCGATACAATCAATTACTATAACAGGCCACGAATACCCAACCACGAATGTTTGGACAAGCTTTTTTATTTTGCGTAGAGCAAAACCTATGGGATTTTTTCTGCTTACCCATCGTGAAAAAAAAATATTACCCTCTGTACGAAAATACATTTAATCATATCTAACAGTTATAGATATCTTTAGAATTTCTACCTCCATTTGAAATACATTGAATTTATTTCTATTAATATTCTTGGAACGACATTATTCATCGTTCTGGATTATTTTTTAACAAAATTTATAGGACGCGAGTCGCGTGATATTTTATTCAATTTATAACGGTATTTCCAAGCTATTTTGGTTCTATTTTATCTGAATAATTAAACTGTTATTTTTGCTTCTAATTTTATTTTACTTCGATCGTATTCTTTTTTTCTTCTTTCAGGACTAAATAAATCGGAAGAAATATCAAATTAACAAGTTAGACGGTTTTTCGACAACGATCGAATAGCTGATAAAATTTTTAATAAAATCAGCAAATATTTGCCATTAAATTACTCAAAATTTTATGAATAATTAATACACGAATAATAGCTGGTACCAAAATAAAGCTGCACTTATTAGGAGTTGAAAAAAAGTATCACGTTTAATATCAAATACGTTTGAATGCTCAAAATATAAATAAATTAATTCAAGATAAATTATTCATTCACTTTCATTTGGATAGCTACTGCATTTGCTACCGAAATAACGCGAACCAGAAATTAGGCGCTAAATTAAACAAAATTTAATAAAACATTGCGGATAATTTCGCATACAAAATGTGAAACTGCTATGAAAGCCCCGAAAATATATCGTAACGATCGTACGAAGAATGACATTTGCGTATGTAGGTGAATCCGTGCGATGTACACGTTCCGAATGCAGATCAATTTAAATGTCAATGACGCGCGTAGCCGACCGCGTCAACTACTCAGCAAAACGGAATGTTCTTTATCTTTTTATTTAAATTAAATTTGTACAAGCTGTGACAAAAATGCACCATGAAACGAATGATGATAATAACGGCTCGCGTTATTCGCTGAATAGTAGATATCCCGGATGGTCACGAGCGCAAAGGAAAGAGAGAATTGTCATCGTAAAAAACGGGATGGAAGATATCAGTGTGACAATATTTAAATGAAGACATTAAAATGTAAGGGGCGTTATGCTCGGGTCGTGTAACGGTTGACACAGACGTTCGCCAGTCAAATTCAGACTACATTTCTCGTTTCTATACTCGTTCTTTTTGCAGTCGACATGCAATTGCAAATCGAGGCGATTCGTCGCAGCATCGCGATTCGTCCAACCTGATCTCGTCGTGCCTTTTACATTCAATGCGCGATAAGCCCAATTGACATTCCAGACATTCCTATTTTACATTCCTGTTGAAATCCATTACAGATCCAGAATTGAACACGAATAACGAAAGTGAATGAAAAACATGCCCGGAAGATAAATCTTCAATGGTTTATCATTGATATATTGTATTGGGATAAAAATTGTATTTGGGTAGTCAACGACTTTTGTTTTGATTTTTGGGCTTATATTAATTTATCAGTAGAATCAGTTTACCTCATCGTCAGATCAAATCTTTTCCTCAGCCAAAGTGGATCATGAATTGAAAAAAAAATGTAAGAACATCGTAATTTATGCGTTTAAAATTAAAGGAGAGAGAGAGAGGGGCACTTCAATGGGCCATCCCCATTTTATGAATTTTTCAGATCGCTCCACCTCCACTCGATGCAACTCCATAATATTATATACAACTAAAATTGAACATGGAACAATAAATAAGAACCCGGATCTCGTATACCCTGCCAGATGACTACGGAGATCCCTTTTTTCTTTCCTTTTTATTTCGAGAAGTAGAAAAAGAAACGTGGGCTATACATTTTCCCGAGACGAGGAAAGGCATGCATCGTTTGGCCGGAACATTAGGAGTGAAACTGTGCCATTTCTTATTCTCACGCGGGTACAGCTAGAGATGGCTCGGGGCAATTGTTTTTTTCCTTCCTCTTTCGTCCTTAATTCTTTTCTTTGTTCAGTCACACGACGGAGGGCGCTGAAGCTGATCCTTTATCCAAAAAGCCTGTCACGATTGCTCTCTGTCTTCCTTTTTCCACCTTCCATGTTTTTTTGCACGCGCCGCGTCAAACCTGCGAAGATTTTATCTCTCATCTTTTTCACTCCAAAAAGTATGAGCGCGACACTAGACCAGTTTTATTTTTGTTTTTTTTTTTCGGCATGAGAAAAATCTTTGAAGTCTTACAAAAGCTGATTTTGGTTATTGAGAAAAAATACACGACGAAAAAAACAACAATATTTTCAAGAAAAATGTTTCTAATTTCTTGGCCTAAATGAACTATTTTGCATCCCTGTTTTTCTTCTCAAAAAGTGCCCAAAAAATGTACCCTCTTTTTATCAACTCGACAGAATAGCACTCTGTGGAAAAGCTGAGTTATTGATGTTGAAAATAATTTCAGACGTTATTACCGTGTTTGGCTGGACTTTCGTACAAGTTAAAAAAATAAAACGTACTCCTAAATTGGAGCACTCCGGATAGACCATCGGTCGGAAATCGCTTCGATTTATTTCGAATCCCATCCCGAGTGTAGTTTATACGGAGAGACTTTAAGACGACACTGTACAGAACGATGTAGCTTGAGAGGACAGCCAAGAGAGGGATGGTCGCACGGGAAGAGCGGCTCCTGATAAAATACGAGGACCCGATTGCGTTGGACAGTCGGAGGGCAAGAAGGTGCAAGAAATATAGTGCATGGAACATCTAGAGAATTGTGAGAGAAACGGAGATGAAATTGGCTGTATATATATATGTGGAAAGGGAGAGAGAGGAAGATATGAAAAGACTTTTATCGGACCGTGGATCTTATTTACTTTTTTTTACGTACAATAAGAATGCGAGAATGCGTCAAATTTTTTAACAATTTATGATAATATTAATATTCATGAAAAAATAAAAAAATACGAAATTTCACTATCTAGTTTACATTTGATCGTTGGATTTCTCGTCTTACGTTTGAACATTCGATTAAATCACCCTATTGAAGCTTACGACGTCGAGGTTACGAAAACTAGAACCTCTTGGTACTTTATTCGTCAAATCCCAGATTAGCGAGTCCGAATTTTGATCGATTTGGCACGAAGAGATCCGTGACCAGACATTCGAGAGCGAAGCACTGCTCGGACCGATCCCCGGACGACCAAATCCTCAGGATTCTCAGGGTGAAATTGGTGTAAGCCTTCCAAGCCATTGCTCACAGCGGATGTTGAAATACGGCTTCCTTGTCGTTCAGACACTAAACTGAACGGAATTACACGAAACTCCCTCGTGGCAGTAAACGCACGTATGTGAGTGTACGCGTGTGTATATTAGGAAACTTCCTAACAGAGAGAGAGAGACGGCGATAAAGCACTCCATATCGAATTCCGAGGTTGTTAATTAATTAAATATTCAGATTCACTCATCTTTACTGGAAAGACATCCGAATATTCTCAATATTTATTCCCAAGTATTCATTTATACTTATCACTATATTTTCATTGAAATAATCAAAGTAAAGTTCACTCATAAAACCTGGCAAAATTTCTCAATTCTCGTTGACTCGTAATTACTGTCAACTAGCTTGAAAATTGCCATTTACAAAAGGCATTAAGAGAGAAAGGCGATGATATTTCGTGGTGTCAACGAGAGTGAGAAAATGCCAGAAAGTTTTAGAGAGATGGGGAAAGAAAGATTTTCAGACGCTACAGTTGGACTCTTTATTGGAGTGTTAAAAGGAGTCCAAGGTTTCTTATAGCTTGAATAAAGGGTGCTCTTACCGGAAGTGCATATCACTCGTTGCAATATATACTCACCGGTGCGTTTGCGAGTCTCGAAGACCCGCATACCTTTCGAGCATTCGACTACGCGCAATTTCCCGACTCACGACTGGTGTACTCCCTTCACGTTCCTTCAAAGACTCTCCATTATTGCTTCGTTTCCCATTTAAGATGATTCTCCAACAATTCGAAAAAAAAGAAGAAAAAACGAATATCCACGTACTATCGAAGGTCTGTAAGCTAACGTCGTGTTTGTTTTTTTTTTTCGTTCGTTTTGCAGTTTGGACAGAGATCAGCCCTTTACGTTCCAGCTGGGGGTTGGACAGGTGATCAAGGGCTGGGATCAGGGCCTCGTCGATATGTGCGTCGGTGAGAAGAGGAAATTGACGATACCCCCGGAACTTGGTTACGGCGCGACAGGAGCCGGAAATGTCATTCCCGGAGGTGAGTTATTGGACTTTCGCGTATTTTCTCCTCCCGCGCACACACGCATACAGAGCAACGAAAATTTTACTATATCTAGAAAAAAATGGTGAACTCGCAAAAAAAACGGCAATATTCGAGAAAAAAAGAGAATATATCGATGAGCGACCCCCTGGTGGATAGAACGGGGTGGAAATGAAACTCGATCAACGCAGCGCTAGCCTCGGCAGTTGATAAACCTTTTTTACGCGGATTGGTGGGCAGGTGTATGTTCCCCATGTGCAGGTGGTGTACCATCGTGTCTAGACGATATCCGGAGATATATGTGTGATTTCATCGTACCGAACCAATTAACGATCGTTCTACAGGATAACGATCGTTCGATTCGACAATTGAGACTCCTCCCATTTTTCTTTTTCTATCCTTTTCACCTTCCGTGCACGCAGAACGTATCCGTCCGCGTGAACGAGATCTCCAGATATGGAAGAAAACATTTCGAGACCGTTCAACAGTACGTTCGACAAGAGCGTGTACGGCACAATTCGGAGAGTATTTGGGAAAAGGTTTTGAAAAATAGTACACACGTACTACGTGATATGAAGCCTAATGCATATTTCATTAAGAAATGCTCCACTCACCTTCACTTTTACAAATTTCTGGTGCACAATTTTCACTTCTTTTATTCCATCTGAAAACAATTTCATACCTGCTCTTTTACCTGGTGTTTTGTCAGCTGAGTTAGTCTATTTGTATGGCTAGACCAGGTATGAATGATGAAAGAATTTGGCCAAAAAGGAACTACTTTCGAAAACAATAACGTATAAATCCCGTTCCGAAAGTTTCTTTTATTCCAACAAATCTTTTTCGGACAATAGACTTTCGTGAGTAACAATGGAGATCGACTGACGCTTTCCTTAAAAAAATCTTCATGGAAGAGTCCTCTTACCTGCTAAAGTTCTAGGTTAACACGTATGCGGTACACGTTGTTGTCAAAGACACTGTATATATATGCACCGGTAGTTATTGTCACAACCTCCTACTTCGAGGTCATGAAAGTTGACGGCCCTCAAAATCGCCGATACGTGTACAGGAGTTGAGAGGTACGTACTATTAGAGAGTATCGCTGAAACAATTGGTTCAGTGATCAACGCCAGCACACATAGGGTACATACCCTGGCTCACCCTCTCCGACCCCTCTCCCTCTCGATTGCTGAGAGGTCATCACTTTTCACATCACCCATGAGATCCATTCTATGTTCGTACGTTTTACACATAGCGAGAGCCGTAGAAATAGAGAAAATAGCGGGAGGGGCGAAGAGGGGCGGTGGAGGACAGAAGGACAGAGGACAAAGAGAATAGTTAGGAAACGCGCAAAATCGAAGTCAAAAATGCAATTGGACAGAATTCCGATAAAGCCGCGGTGGCACACCGACGACCATCAAATTGAATGGTCCGAACCCCCATGGAATATACGAGCCCCGGGTACGTACACCAGCAGGAACCGTCGAACCGAACAGGAGGAGGAAACGATAGTTTCGAGCTCACCGTGTATATACGGCAGCCCAGACAGAATCTAAGGGCCCTTACCACAAACCTTGCCCTTTTTTCATCTTAGTACCAACCGCAATCGGATTTCATCACATAACTAGATTTCCTCCTTTTTCAGTCAAATATATTTTTCAAGCTGGATAAGCATGTTTGCTTATCCCACGCCCCTGAATTCCTAATTCGGAATACCTGGGCTTTCACATTCAAGATACCATAAATATATCGGCACGTACTTTCGTACGAGCCCTTCCAATCGAATGCAAACAAAGGGAAAAGGGCTTCTTGATTAGCCCCCAGAGATCCTCGTCCAATTTTCACTACTGTTCGCTCGGACTACAGCCACTAAAGCACACGCCCACATAACGGCGTATACAAAACGTGTCACTTCCACGTGACGTTTCTGCGGAGCAGCTTCCGGTTTGATCCCCTTTCCTCGTCGCTCTCCTTTACCTCGGTCAACCTACGTTCTCGCGTCCACCGCACTCGGTCGACGTATTTGGACCATAACGAATCACGCTGTTCATACATTTCTACGTTTCCCAACAGAAGGGCGTATTGTGAATGACGCACGCGAAGCTTTCGCGATATTGCGCAGGCGCGAACGGAACAACGCCAGATCGTGGAAATACACGGACAGCAATATCAATTCCACTCGTTCAAACAGCGAATAATTAAGCACCATATTTCATTAGCGGACATTTAATCGCGAACGGCTATGGGTACCATCTATAATTAATGTCCCGATTCGTAGCCGCAGTTCGTTAGCCCTGCCCGGACGTTGTTACTCTTTCTCTTCTCGACGAGTCGACCCTCGAACCTCACCTAACAATGGAAGCTCTTTTCATTCCCTTCTTTGCTACCGCTCGTACCCGACGTTCCGGAATTTCCAACAACGGGGAAACTACGAAATCGATAATTCATTGAACACCAGTAGGTCGTGATAAGCAGATATGGAGGATGGGGAATCTTTGGGGTCATGAGAGTTCGATCAGTACTCGGATGGGGACCTCTTGATTGGGGATTCGTCCCACCAAAATCGTCTAAATTTTCAGGGAAATTCCGATGGGAAACGCGACGACGAAAACTCTGGATAAATCTCGAAAAGGAATCACCCGCGCGTTCAGTTTCCCTGTGCCCTGGCGCAAATGCGATAAGTTAAACAAACTGAAAATGGATGGTCTTTAAACTTGTATCATCAAAATAGTCGCGTGACAAATACAGGGCAAAAAGGGATCGTTAAATTTCGGAGGGACATCTAGAGGAACGATAGACATAGACAATCGACGTGTGTGTCATACATATATTTTTCCAGAATGGAGGATGCAACGATTTTTGCATTTATATATATATTTTTTAATGTTTTAACTTTCCATGACGTTCGTATCAGGATTTCTTTGATATTCGTAATCGTTCGATTATCCTTTTTTTATGTCTTAGACGAGATATTTTTTGTGACTCCTGTTGATGTAAAGAATAGCCTTGAAACTTTACTTCGTCTTGTGTTAAATAAAAAATGCCTGTATCCGAGACTACTTCAATTTGAAAAATGGCATTTAAAATAATTTTCATTTTACGACCAAGCAACAAAAAAATCACGCAAACCAGGCAATTGCTCGACATTCCAGAGAAGTTTCATAAATTTGAAGAACAACGTTTCTCCAGCAGGAGAATTCGTTCGATATTCCAATACACGATTCATTTTGCTTCCCTTAAATACAACGTATAACGATACCGGACACCCTGTAGTACACCGAAGAGGATTAACTGAAAGTGCGCTGGAAGTTTAGAGAATGGGACTGTCCAAACGATGGAGGCGACTACGACGACAACGACAACGATGAGAAATGTCGTATTGGACGTATTGGATTTTTATCGGGTTTCGGCCAATCAGCCGGAGCTTCCGATGTCTGTGTATTTTGTGTCGTTTTTCGTCGATCGCTCTATCTCTCTCTTTCTCATCCTAATCCTGACGTGGAGGAACTTTTCGCGATTTTGTTCCTATGGTACACCACTCGTACCGTCGCACGTTCCACGGACGGATTTCGTTCGAAGAGAGAAAACACTGGATCGCCTCTCCCGATGATTCGTCGCTATCCTCGAGATTCGTCCACGCAATCCGTCGCATGAAACGCCATCAATGTCGGATTTTATATTTTTTTTCTCGCTCAACTCGCTATACGGGATTTAAATGCTTGACAAAGTTCGAGCGTTGTTTTTATTAACGCGCGAATACGGACCGTCAAGAAAAAACAAATATTTTTGAAATTTATACACAATGAAATGTTCGCGGAGAAAATGAAGTGAAACATTGAATATTTCTTGGCAAGATTTCAGAAAATGTTGTCTACTTTAAAAAAATGATTTTTCATGATTGAGTGTGATGCTTAAAAAATCGATAGATTGTCTGTTCGTATGTGCATAAACAAATTTTTTTTATCCAATTTGGTAAAAAATATAATGCATTAAAGGAGTTGTAAAATACTTCCTGAAATATATTTGAAAGTGAAGGATTGGACGGTGTATTTGACTTAGATCACCCTGGATATAAAAAACAAAAGTTTATTTCTTGAATAGACGACAATTAACGGAAAAAAAAATTATGAAAGTTATTTTTTATCGTCCTCTACTAATAATAAAAAAATTGCTGTGCTTCATCAATATAGCGACAAAATATTATATTATCGTTGTTAATAAATAAAGGAAAAAGAGACATTATGTAAAACGTCAATGAAGAATGAACTACTATTATATTGAATGATTTATCGAAATGTTTAATTCAATGTAGAGAATCGTGCATTCCATTTTAAAAACATGGTTTCAAGAAAGATGCGTTTGAAGTTTGACTAGTAGTTATATTCTTGTAATCATAAGTTTACCTTCAACCTGCGATTCATGCGTCACACGTTGAACCTTCCTCTTTATTTTGAGCTGGCACAAGCAACAAACGCTTCTTTTTTATTATGTCAGAAGCCCTTAATTTTCCGGTTCACTTGATCATTTTTCTACAATTTTACGGACTACTTGAGAGACTTTTTTTATTTCGTATGATTTCACAATTGCAGGAGCTACGCTATTCTTTGACGTGGAGCTCATTCACATCAGCGACTCACCGCCAACAGCCAACGTGTTCAAAGAAATCGACGCCGACAAGGACAACATGCTATCCCGCGAGGAGGTGAGGACAATGGCAAGATATCCTTTTTCATTCCTTTATTCGGGGTCTCTTGGTGCTGGTGATTGTAAATAAAATTCTTTATCGATATTAAAAAACAAGGTTTTTTAGCTTCCCTGAAAATAGTCGAAACTTTACTGGAAATCAGAAATTTCAATAGACATTGTATAAAATGTTTTTTTCTCTACGTTGAAACTCGTAGTTTTTCTAAATATAAAAAAAAAATAAAATTCAATTTGTCTGGAAGGTTTTTGGTCTGTTTTGTTTGAATGACAACGTTATTAATAACGTTACTAGTTTTTTTCATTTCTGTACATATTGAAATAAAAAGTTTCAGCATGGTATATCAAACTCATGTAAATACTGATAGCATCCTCGAATTGAATGCCCGATCGAAAAAAAAAGAAGAGAATTTCGAAGAGCACTAATATTTTTCGATCCTACAAATAAAAGTGTGGGTACGAAATAAAAAAAATCCCAATTTTTACATGCAATACTGTAGGCTTGTCAGTCAATTTACTGGGTACATGTAGCCAAGAGTCCAGAATCAAAGGAACCATCATTTCCCTGTTTCTATTTGTTTTTCATCAGAGCGCAGCATCGTTCGAGTATATGAGAAAAAAATAATTAAAAATGCGTCGAACGAAGTTGGGATCATAAAATAAAAATTCAGTTTCGATATACAATTAAATAGATAATAACCAACCAAGAGAATCTAGCAAATGGTAACATCACGATGGAATAATACAATCACTACGATCAATAATTTAATCACCAAATTATTAATGTTTAAACTATTTTTATCATTTTTCTGTTTCTATTATTAATACGAATCACTTCAGTTGATTCAGCTAGCAGCTCTTTCATATCGATCGGTTAAAAAAAATATTTCAAGTTTCTCGTAGCCTGGAAATGCTAAATAATGTGAATAATGCAAATAGACTTCTCCTTGCGTTAAAAAATCAAATTACAAAATCTGTGAAAATCAACCGATGATCAACTAATTTCATATTCTGTGAAAACTAACAAAAAATTAGTTAATTTCAAAATTATTGAATAAAAAAGTAATTATGTATGAATTTAAATACCTTTACAAGCCAACCAATGGTGAACTAATTTTTTATTCTTTTGAAGTCAACCAAAGATGAATTAATGTCAAAATGTTGCAAAAATTACAAGAATGAAGTACCAACCCAAAGTCAAGTACAAAGATCATTCTTCAACTTGGCCGTTCGAACGTCGCGAATCACGACTTCGTTAACAAAAATTAGTCGTGTACGAGCGAATCATCCATAATGTAAATTTCACACTTAAATCCGATTAATCCTTTAACATTTTTAACAAAAAATTGTTTTTCGCTTTCTCGCGGTGCGGTTCAGGTGAGCGGTTATCTGAGGAAGCAAATGTTGGAAGCTGATGAATTGACCCCGGGTGACGGCGAGAACATGAAGAAGATGCTGGCCGATCACGATAAGCTGGTCGAGGAGATATTCCAGCACGAGGACACGGACAAGAACGGCTTCATATCGCACAGCGAATTCAGCGGGCCTAAACACGACGAGTTGTGAGCTGGTAAAAGTGGAATTTCCACTTGGTCTTCCTGCCGCGAGACGGGACTTTCGAATCCTCGTTGTGTCCCAATCTGATATCCTTAATCCCCCAACAATCAACGAAGCAACTAAAGAAAGGAAAAAAAGGAAGAAAGATAAAAGTACATCCCGATCGACCGAAACTTCGAGGTTTCTCAAAAGTTTCGGCAACGATCTCTCGTCTCGTCGTTTCTGTGAGATCTCCGCGTCCCTTTTCCGTTCCAACCCAACAACAACGCGAAGAATCTTCGATGAGGACCCAATACGATCCTTGATGTTCTCATGAGAGAAAAGTCGCGATGGATCGAGAAAAAATCGCAAGCACGTTACCTGCTACAAGGAGACGACGAGAATCATCAATTTCTGGAGAATTCGAATAAAAGTCTGGAGAGTCCTCTCCAGCTGAGGTCGTTAACGAAAAATCGGCGATCTTCCTCGTCGCTGGTACGCGCACTCAGCTCATTCAAAGCTACTTTCCCGTGTCAATGAACCCTCAAACACGAACTGCATTTGTGCGAATGTTTCTATGAGCGTGTGCGTGTGTGTGTGTGTGTACATGTGCGTGTATCTAAACGTTCCAAGAGTGGGCTTGAAGTGACGGAACCCTCGGGGAATAAATATGGCGCCGAAATTTGCATCCTCGAAACGAAACGAAAACTCGATTTCATTTTCTATCAATTTGGTCACTTTTAATTATCATACTCAAACTCGTATGTACTTTTCGCGTTCTAATCGAGCATTCCAAAATCAGATTTCGAAGAGTAAAGAAAAATCTTTTTTTTTTCTCGCGGTCCAAAGATGCAAACTTCGACGTTGTAGAAAAAACATTAGAATCACTTTACATCCCCGCACGTCTAGTTTGTAAAAAAGAAAAGTGCCGCTTACGTCTCCTCACTCTTCCCCCACCCGATCCTTGAAGAGAAACTCTTCGTTTTTGTATTGAAAATTAAAAAAAAAATGAAGAAGCAACGAGTGGGCGCGAAAAGCATCGACGATCCCAATTCCTGCATCGGGACTTTTTTATCTGAACGATTCTCCGGATTCTTTACGTTCCTTCGCTTGGACTCAGCTTCGCGGCTAATTGTAGGCCCTTACCCGCGCCTTTTTATCCCTTATTTTATATTGTAATTTCATTGTAATTCTCTTCTTTTTTTAACGGAAACAACACGATATAATAAGTTCCGCGACCATCCACGGAGTAAGGATAAAACAAATAACAAACTCTGATGAACAAATAAAAAATAAGCATATATTTAAACGAAAAAAAAAAGAAACACACGAAAGTGAATGAAACAGTGAATGGAGGACGTTCCCGTCGCTATCATTATTATCGATAAACTGAATACGTTTTATTACTACATTATATTGTATGTTGTTAAAGTTGGACGAAGGTTAAATAATAAATGAATGTGTTCTCGAAGCACAGTTTGTTAATAAATTGCCAGTCGTTTGCCTTCATGTTTTTTCATACCCTCGAAAAAAATAGCTTGTAAACAAAAAGAGGTGGTACTCTATTTGTTTATCGATTAAGATGGGAGATGCAAATTTTCCAGTACGACAAAAGAACATTTCAGCTATATTAGAAATTAAAAAATTGTTTTTTTTTTTTTTCGTGTATTTTGTTCACGTCCTATACATTATTTTATGCCATTCGAGATATTAAATAATTCTTTTATTTCTTAGGCTGAATATCTAAAGATTATGTTCTTGATTTTTGCCTTCCAAACAAATCAAATATAGATCAATCTGAATTAAATGGAAATTAAGATGATTTTCAAAAAACTGAAATTGTAGATTGTGACGGAAAATTTTCAGATCATCATGTAGATATCGGATGATCATATTTACTGACCACTATTTCGTTGGGTTAACCGAGAAAAAGGTTTTGCTGCTTTTTATACAATTTGGAGGAAAAAATTAAATATATTTGGCTCATTTCACGACGAATGAAACGGGGCCAGAGAAGTCGTAAAAAATTAGTTATATTATAATATTCTTTTGCAAATTCAGAAATTATAGGATTTCTTTTAGGACCATGGATAAGTACTGGGACATCGTCGATGGGGTTAATTAGCAAATGCTCCTTCCCGTTCGAATAAATTTCAAAAATTGATGTATAATTCTGCAATATCTGTAATTTTTGTAATTACACGTTTTCAAATCGATCGGGTCCGAGCAATCACTGCTCTGATTTATTTTACGAACGAAATAAACATAACACATCGATATAATTTTTTTTTAATATCATTAATATCTCTTTTTTATTTCATGAAAACATTCTCACAGTAATCGTACATAGTTTATCGATTTCTCGACTTTGTTTCTCCTCGTGTTTTATTTTCTTCTTTAATCAGGTGACAGCGAGCTCGAGGCTCCGAGGCAATTTTGCATTATTTTTTTTCTATGTCCTAGGATCGAAGGCTCCTGCGATAAGGCAATTTTTATTCGACGATCGATTTTTTCTTTGATGCTTTAGAGAATTTCTCTCCCCAAATACAAACGCGTTCTGCCTTGGAAACAAAAAAACTAATTTCTAATTATAATTCAAAGGGTAAAAACTACATCGGTATTCTATTACCGATCTTTCGTAATTTTCTGTGTATATATATTCGTATTTTGTATATATATGTAAACGTGTATAGATTTTTGTTATTTTATAAGCTATCAGGCTCTCGTCGAGTCAGATGTAAACTTATCATTTTGGTTATTCAAATTTACGTCACCTCGAATATCATAGTTATCAATCGAGGTTTGGATATTCAAGATGACCACATTTTTAAAATTCCGTATCTCGAAATTGCGTCTTAAGTATTTCGCTTATCACAGAGTCTCGATTTAGGAGAGAGAGAAAGAGAGAGAGAGAGAGAGAGAGAGAGAGAGAGAGAGAGAGAGAGAGAGACAGACAGACAGACAGACAGAGAAAGAGAAGAAAAGATTACGAATTTCGTTGAAAATAGATCGCTCAACGCTAATATTTTTCTTTCCAAACGAACAATACAATATAAATGAAAAAAATGAGTTCGTCTCGTCGAATTCGTTATGAAAAAAACGCAACGTTCGAGAACGCTAAAAAAAAGCATCAACCTAATTCGAGTATTCAGAAAGTGTCGAACGAGCGCACTAATTTCGATTATAAGGCAACAACGTGGCTTCGAGTCTCGACCGCACAAAATCGAAACTGAACGTGAAATCGAAATCGATTGTTTTTCTTTTCATTTATTTTTTCTCCTGGTTTCTTCCACGTCAATTGCGGGCGAAAAAATATCAACTCTCTTCGCGGCTGGCTACCTCTTTCGTTTCTTTTTTTTTTATCGCTAGTGTAGATCCGGGCAAGTTTATCACAGTTAGTAGCCCTTGATGTATGCGGCAATGTGTTTCTTCTCCTCTTCCGAGAGACCGTTCTTCAGCGTTCTACGTACTGGAACAATACATCAGACACGTTTTCATGGAGGAGAAGAGAAAATCGATGGGGGCAAGCGGGATACGTTTCTATCGTTCTATTTTTATTTTTTCATATGCTGTGCAAGCTCAAAGCGACAACTCGTGTAACAGTGACAAAATCAGTGATTCTCATTCGCAAAACAACGAATAGTCATCGGTAAGCCATTCGCTATTTTTTAAATTGCTCTCAATTACGCTCTCACAATTATCTCGCTTCGAAATACACAACAAAAAAATGTCCACTCGAGTAAGCATTTTCACCACGCCAAAATCCAATGAAATCCAAAGTCCAATAAAACGGCGAGCATCCAAATAAAAAGTGCATGCGATTATCGCGTTCGCGTGACGTGGAAAAATTGGCAATTTCGCACATGCCGATTGATGGGCCATCCAGTCCATTGAAGATACTCTTGGAGCGTTTCATTCGCACCAGTTATTCGTTCATCCTATCACAGTGTTACTCTCTTCATGTGAAATCCATTCATTAAACGGATCACGAAAACTTTTTTATTCCGCTGCTAGTCTTCCAAATGATCTTGTAAGTCTACATGTTCGCATGCGAATACGCGACAACTTGTGTAAGCTCAATTGTTACGAGCCGAGTGATCCGTGCAAATTTCGACAGGGCGTGTAAAATTATTCAGAGCTAGTTGCGCCCCACATTCATGGCAGATGCTGCAAAAGAGAGAAGCAAGGTGCACGAAAGATCAGAATAGGGAAAGAGCAGAGAAATCGAGAGACAAAGAGATAGAGAGAAGGCCTCAAAATAGGCAAGGGAAAGAGAGATGACGTCAAGAACAAGAGAAAGAGAAAGGGAGAAAGAGAAAGACGGAGGACAGACGACAGAGAAGCAAAAGTAAATCAAGAGAGACCTTTGTCTCTCACCCTTCCTTTCTCTGTCTCTCTCTTTCCGTCTCCCTTCTTCTTCCCTCCCGCTCATATCTGTACAGAGAAAGAGAAGGAACAAGGCATGAGAGGACTGGTAAAAGAGGAATAAGCAGAGAGAGAGAGAGAGAGAGAGTAATCGAGCCGAAATATCAGAGCAAACGAGGATCTGGGCTAATTTCTAGATTACCACTTTATGCAAATATATGCACGTATTTTACTCTGTCACGAGAATGTTGCAGGGTGGATTGAGGGAAAATCACTCTTGGCGAGAGAAACTCGTCCTCATCATGACGGATTATTCAATTACACATTTCCAAGTATGGATTACAGGTATGGAACACATACGTCTGTCATGCTCGAACGAAATATCAAACGCGGTCTTTTAAGTGAAGTATTTGTGGCTCGACTAATCAATGGAACATCGCGATATTTAGTGTATCAATGGTTCAAAGATAAAAGTTGAACTATTCGTTGGGATTCATTCATTGAAGGAATATTCTATTAATATTTTCATCGTTGAAATGCGATGAAAATATTTTTTGTTTTTTTTTTCATTTGCCGATTTATTTTTTCGACGGAAAATATTTTCGAGCTACAAAAATTGTAATGATGTAATGTAAAATAATTGGAGAGGAAAATAATTTCCATCACCTATTATCGTGAATAGTGAAATTTCGAATATAGATTTTATATTTGTATCGCTTTCGAAGGGCAACGATATATGGCAATTTACGGGAATACTTCGAATAAGTATCATCCAAGAAATAACATCACGTCCACAGCTGGATAAAAATATTCCCGAATCGCTGGGCTCGCATTTTCTGCCAATTAAATTGACGCTCGCACGATTCTCGCGACTACAGCGCGAGAGGGCTGCAGTAATCAATATTTTATTTCGACCTTCCTATACAGCTCACCCTTCGAATATAAAAAAAATAATAATAATTCGGCAATCAGCTTGGTACAGAATATGGGAAAACGTTTTGGAAAAATTCATAGCACGACGTTATTAAAAAAAAAATGGAACACTGAAAAATACGAGAAGATCGAATCCATATTGGAAAAAAAGGAAATTCATATCGGAAAAAAAGTTGAGCCGAGATTAATCTCGGTCGTTTTTATTTGATGAGAAATTCGATCTCGGCGATGTGAAGAAACGAATATAAAACGCACAAAAAAACGGATTGAAAAAAACGCTTTCGACAAAGCGGAAAATAAAAAGTGAATGGTTTTGAACCATCTGTTTTCTTATTTTCGATATCTTCGAACAAACCAAATCAAATCCTCTTTGTGTTTCATACTTCCTGAACAATTTTATTTTTAGCTTTTTCGATATATTTTTTTCAGATTCCTTGTTACTTTATCTTATTAACCTTCGAAATGTTTACCTGCGGAAAAGGTGATTATAAAAATAAATCATTGTAAAAAAATCGTTTTTTACTTTCGACGGTTTCGAAACAGTCCTTTTGAGAACTCGATATGCATACACGTGCATACAACGATAATGCATATATATCCGAGCATCTAACGTAAGCACACGAGCACACTCGATTGCAAAACCAATGTGCCGGAACGAGGCTAAGGACTTGACAAATCGTTACGTCGAGTCGAGGTCATGCCAATATCATGAAAAACGACCTCACCGCAGGAGCTTCCGTACTATGAGTTTGCGTATGTAGAGGTTCATACGTATAACATCCATGCGATCAGCTATTCCGTCCTACCAATACCCAACTGGCAATTATCGACCTCGATTCAATATTGGTACGTAACTTCGACGCGATATCAAATTTCTCTACATCTTCCAGTCATAAATCGATGGTAATGCCGATCTTACGATCATTGCCAAGAAATAAATCGGCGCGGTTACGTGAACGTGAAAAATAAAAATATACTAGAGTGTTATGTTTTTCGACGATTTATGAATTTTTGCTAAGCGTGCCCGGATTGGTCGCGAAATAATTAAAATGTGAAAGGCGAGATTCTCCCGCGTCAATTATTATTAATTTAGAGAATGGAAAAATATTGAATATCGACTCTTGAATATGGCGGACGATAAAACTAAAGATCGATAAAAATATACATTTTTGACAGCAATCATAGAAGAAATGAATCTAAACGAATAAAAAGAAAAACTACCGCTAGCTTTTGGAAGATAAAATAAATATTTCACACTCACCGGAAGTGATATGCTCGGCAATGAAACACGTCTTGATTTCCGGACTTTAACCCCTCCGATTTGGTCACTCGCGCCCTCGTACTATATATCGATCAATAATAGTTTCAAAAATTGATTGGAAATACTGCTCGCAAGATCAATTTACCAATAACGAATTAACAAATCTATTTTTGAAAATATTTGTTATATCTTTGGGGGAAGAGAAATAATGTAAGGTAGAAATTGAAAAGGCGGAATACACCGCGTATGATAGAACGAAAACACAAACAAATTTAAACGATACATAAATTTAGAAAATATACTATTAGGAATTTAAAAAAGGTATGATTAGAATTGAAAAAAACTTTATTAATTTATTTTTAGATTCCAAATTTATAATAGTTTTATTTTTTTAAATATAAACTGCTAAAAAATGTGCATGTAAAAAAGGGTCGATACTGTGAAAGATGAAACTGATGATTTTTTTTTTTAATATGATGGTAGGAATTGACGAATAAAATGTTCGTCGAAAAAGGTTCTAAGGAATTCATGAAAAATACTACATACTAGGAATTTACAAAAAAATAATATCAGGCATTTGCGAAAAAAATATGAGAAATTCCCAAAAAGTACTATCTATCACAAAATAGCGAAAACAATATTTGTCAGCGAAACAAAAATTATTTTCAGTACTTTCACTACTTCCTCTCCGTAAAATTCGACCGAAAAATTCCAAGCACGCTTCAGGATTGTCTTTCCTTCGATCCGTGTGTCAAAATACATTTCGGATATCACAATACAATTACACTCGCTTTAGTTTCATCCGGAGCTGAAAATTCTATATATCCTAGTGACATCCTTCGAAAGTAGAAAATGTCGATAATGCATTTCGCATTCAGTGTCACTCCTCCGACACCGAATACCCGAACTATCTGACGAAGTTCGCAGCCTCGGAAGTAGCGCGTATCGTTCGATAGCTAAATCCAAACACCCGAGAAATTCCAACATCCGTCCACAATTTTGCATCGCGCGATCACGAAACAACATGCAAACTGAGCAAGAATTCTCAACCTACCAACGCATCACGTACTAGATGTGATCTTCGTAACTACAATACGAAACGTGTTTACTCGCGAGTTAAAAGAGGAGATAACTGTTTCATTCGTTCATCGTACAAATATATATTTTTCTAATTATTTTTTGCGGAGCTTGTACAAAAAAATAATGGTAAATAAATTTAAAAAATGAATAAAAAAAATGTTATCGCAAGACATCCCGATTGCTAGTCCTCCAAATGATCCGGTTTGTTTGAATTTCTTGCACGATTTATTGTGTTCCACAAAAATGGAAAAAAATTCCTACTATTTTTTTTTGCTATTAAAACGACCAGTGAATTAATAAACTATTCAAATATCCAGGTTTAAAAAAAGAATCGATAAATTTCCGGAAAGTTTCATTGGATTCGGTTAGCACCCTTTGATGGCAATTAAATATCCACGAGATTTTCGATTGCTAATTGTTTACTTTTGTCCCAATTGCATTAATTTATTAATGAAGAATTACTTAAGTGAAGTATTCTTTTCGGAAGATTATTGTTTCGTGAAGTGGTAAATAAAAAAACAAATTGTCGGTACTTAAAAAAAAAATTGATATACTAATAAATGTGAAGATATATAAATGGTCGAAATTCATGAATACAAATTATGTTAAAAAAGAATGAAAGTAAAGTATTCTATTGGGAAAATGATTATTATATAGATTTGTAAATTTAAAAAATTCACCTGAATCGGCAAACAAACTGTTCGGATAATAATAAAACTGTAATAAATCATTAAAATAAAAGGTACCATAGCAAATGAAAAATCGAAATCCATGCACAGTTACATAGCTCCAAGCGTGCGGAAAATGCACCATGCAAGTTATACGCATAAGACCAAGATACGAGCATGCCATGCAAAAAAAAAGTCAAGTGTGAAGAATCAAGGAAAAGTGAATAATAGCCCCGAACCTTCGTTTATATTTTATTAATTTATTTCATTGTTTATGTATATTGCGGTTGTGTGAGGCACGATCACAGCAATCGAGAACCGTAAACCCCATCAAGGTTGGTACCCTTCCGGCGTAGTGTTGTTCTCCCGGGTGCGTGATCGTTTCACTATAAGACAGAAAATCGTAACGCACAAGCTGAGGCCTCTGTCACCGTGAAAAAATTCTCAAAAAAAAAAAAACGTGAAATAAATCAACGAACTGCCACCACAGTCGCAAATTATTTCAGGGAAGAACCATCACCACACCCTTTTATTTACCACGCCACCTTTGTTCAACCGCTCGTTAGCTCGGAATTTTTATTCTTAAAAAAAAATAGTTTTTCATGTTCGAAGTCATATACGTTTTATATTATCGAAAAATTTCGATACGGTACTTCGATATCCTAAATCGAAATGCTCGCGTATCCGGTAACAATTAAATATGGCCATTGAAACATCTTGAAAAATATGTATAAATACGCAATGCTTCAGAATCGTCGTTGAGAACTTTCTTCAGCCTCGTGATTTTTGGCGCTTTCCGGAACTCCGAAAAAATCAGAGAAACAGCTACGGAGGGGGAAAAAATTGCTGCATAGCGAGTTCCAAACGTGATCTCGCAAGATATCCCAACACCTCGAAAACCAAGAGTCCGTGCAATATACATGACGAAGAATGCAGCCTGGATATTACGAACTACTTAAAGCGAGGGGAAAAAAGTAATTTTATAATCGAAAGAGACTGGAGAAGAAATACGATAAGGAGAATAATTTAAGATCAGTGACGGCGAAGTGACGATTATGGTAAATGATAAGGAAAATCGTTCGAACTGGCAACGACAGACGTGGAAAGAATTGAAAATTAATAAAAGGGATAATTAAAGATCGTACTAAAAATGGCGAGCACAATTAACGGGGTTTCTGTATTGGCACAATATTCGAGCGAACGGGTACTTAAGCGCGAAATCGCGCGAGATACGATCCTTCTGGGACAAACGAAAGATTGTATTTTGAAAAACGAGGAGCTTTCGTGGAAGCTCCCCGACTCGTCATACGCTCGTTTATTACATTTTATCGGCTGTCGTGATTACGTGTGCGGCCAGGTTGCGTGCAGGGTGCGGGGATCGCACTTACAAGACTTACGGTCGGCGTGTCTCGTCCTCTTGCGCTCGCGGTGGGTTGTCCTCGTAGCCGGTGTTTTAGTAGCTGTCTTCACCAATGACTCGAGCAGCTCGTCATCCCCGTCGGTCACGTTTCCGTTGCTCCTCTCGTCTCGAATTATCGGTCCTAGGGCTGTACGACCTGTGACAGACACGCGCACAAGCTACGTTTTAACGACCCTCGTCACGCAGACTATTCTGATTATCAACCGGAGAAACACGATCGAAGAAACCACCCTTCTCCGGATTCATGGAAAAGGCTAATAATCAAAACATCTTTCTGTCTTCCGAAAAATTCGCCACTGCAATCAAAAATTGATTCGGAAGCTTAACTGTGCTTCAAACTTTTTTATTTATTTTTTTTCAAATTTCACATCGTTTAATCGAAACTCATTAATACTTAAGCGTGGACAAACCTCGTATACTTAAGCGTGAAGAAACATGCTTTTAGGTATTTGCCCTAAATTTTCTTAAAGTTTTCGTATGAAAAAAACAACGCGTCGAATAATCGTATCGCAAGAAACTTTGACATACGTTCGCGAGAATATATGGAAAAAGGATAGGAGAGTCAACGTCTAGCAGACGGTAATACGATTCATAGCAAAGAGGATTAAGGTTGGAAAAGGATGCTGGGCGTGTATAGGGAATTTCCAACGCGGATGATATTTTTCTCCCTTGAGACTAGCGAGCTGTGTTGGTCCCTCTATTAAAAGAGGAGAATGTACAAGATGTACAGACGTACTGAAAATATACTCTAATAATAACCATAATCATGATATCGAAGTCTTTTCGTCCGCTATCGCGGAGAAGCAGAGTCGATTATTTATTCGGTCGTTCAATCAGCTCCAATATTGCGGAAAGGCATAGAAATAACTGCCAATTTGATCAGCATTCCGTAATTGACTTTATGGAGACGATGAATTATTCCGTTCGGGATCGTGGTAAGCTAAAATCGATGGCAATCCAGGTTCTCCGACGATCCGTTATTTTTGCGGTTCGCAAATTATACCACGATAAATTAATGGCACTTCGTATTATTGCGTTTTCGATACGTAAAGGACGAAGATTCCAACAAAGAACGAGATTCAAAGTAATGATTGATTGAGAGTATAAATACATGTGGAAGACGCTGCATAGATTTTTTTAATGCAATTAAATGTCTCATTTTCACTCAAAATTTACCAGGACGAAGAAGTATTTGTATTGGTTTGATCTCTATTACTCAAAGAATCTAAAAAAACTCAACTGACATTTTTTTCATTTCCTTTGAGAAAAACCGCTAAGATTTTTGGCCAATAATGATATACGACTGTTTTTTTTTACCTTTCTGTGAGCGTACAAAAATTGTACTGTGGAAATTAAAAAGATCGTTCATTGGGAAAATCCGAAATTTCGGGGGAAGCTCCAACGTGCAAGAATCATAGGTTGAAAGTTATAATTAAAACTATAGAAGAGCAACAAAAAAAATTGAACATGTTTCACTGGAAGCTATATTTATAAAAAGGGTGTAAGTGAGACTGAGAATGGAAGTTATAGGGATAAAAAGCTACAGCG
The DNA here is from genome assembly GCA_030523105.1 of Ophioninae sp. A BG-2022a. NCBI lineage: Eukaryota > Metazoa > Arthropoda > Insecta > Hymenoptera > Ichneumonidae > Ophioninae sp. A BG-2022a. The sequence continues at coordinate 15,847 of JAPYZI010000244.1, read as the reverse complement.
GAAATTAGCGATAAAAAAAAATGGTCTGAGAGAAATGTTGAGAAAATAAGAAAGGGTTTCAGCCATGTACGATTATTTATCGTCGTAATATTTTTTTCAATAGTTATCAACAATAGTGGAGTCATAATTTCCCCCCAAAAACTAGAGAAATAAATACATCATATTCTTTTCATCGTTAAAACACGATATCAAAAAAAAGCTTGATCAGGTATCAAGAAAAATGTTGTATACTGTACAAATGAACGGAAAACTCTCACGTTCAAAAATACTTTACAAGATTGGCATCTCAAATGATCGATCGTTGACTATTGATTATAAATTATCAAAAACATTATCAATAATCGTATAATATTTTATACGAAAATCGGTTCAGCTTATGGTTGATGTAAATACAAATATATGTATAAACAATTTTTCAATAAACCTGCTTATTCCTTGAAAATTTATCCAAATAAATTTAATTATTAGGTCGTCACAATAGCCCAACTCTTAAAAGAGCTTGCGTTGACATTTGAATCACAATTCAACGAAAAATGTGAAACGGGACAATCAAACAAGATTACAATGCATTTTCTCATTTTTTTCTGCTTTTTTGTATCCAAGGAAACACCGACAGTAATTTGTGTCTTTCGTTGGATATGTTAAGCAGGAGAAGGGATAAAAGAGAGTGTAGCTATTGTAAGGAGGGGCGTAGTATAGCGAGCCGTTGAAATGCCCGCGTAGTACTAAGTTTTATGGTCCACGGTTTCTCCATGTTTCTTTTTTTGTGGTTAGGTCGGGGTAAGCCGTAGGGATAAAAAAGAATCCGGCTTCTGAGCGGAAGTGAGTTTCATCTTTACCATCCGTTGCGTCTTGCTATCGTCGTTTCTCGTTTGTGGCTCATATCCCTAACCCAGTTCGTCTTTGACCTCCTTCGTGCTATTCGCGACCCTCCGCTTTTACTACCGCCACCCCCGATCCTACCTAAACTGGTTTCGCTTCCACCAGTTTGGGCTACCCATTCATTGCTTTCCGGATCTTTTTTTATCCCCCGTTTCCTTCCAGTTCGTTCTTTTCTTATTTTTCGAAATATTCCATCTCTTCTTCTTCAATCTTCTTTCTTTTATTTGCTATACCTGTACCTGTTATTCTCCTGTTATTTTCCTTTCGATTTTCCAATTGATTAATCTGCTTATTCATTTTACCGTCATGTTTCTTATGCAGTGTTTTTGTCTGCCACTTCGTTATTCCATTTTTCCTCTCCATCCTCGTTCTTGTTGAAATCTTGCTGTCTGGATCGTCGTTTTAACTTTCATCGTTGGGCTTTACTTCCTTAACTTTTTGTGTTAGGACACGTATGTGCTTTTCTCAAACAGATAGACGTATTTCGCTTGTGCTCCGCAAGGATGCGTTGACATTCCATACCAGGTTCTCTGTATATCTATATTTGTCTTTCCTATTTAATTGTTATCAGCATCAACTTTCTACTATCCCTGTACGCTCCGTGCATGTAGCGTTCGTTCTTTTGTACCTTGTCATTTTGCAACAATTACTGCAAAGCCTGTTCGTGTTCAATTAATGTACGGTGCTATCGAAGCATGATCAATTAAATTGAGCCCAATCCAAACTGAACCAATACGGCCCGATTCTCTCCATCCCTCTGTCCCCCATCTCTTCCTGTCTCTCAAACACACATACACTCTGTATGTTTCCAATCATGTTCCAGAGTTCACACAAAGGCTTTTACACACAAACACGTAACCAGTAAACGTCATCTCGAATCCTTGCAAAGACGAGCTATTGGAAACTGCAACGATCATCAATCCGGTACCACCTCCGTCTTTCCTTCATCCAGTTATTTAACTTTGTGTCACTCGCACGCGCTATCAAAACTACAACCTCGTTTCTATTTTACTCATTTTTTATTCAATCTCCCTAATACCCCCGTCACGTTTTCACCGAAGGTTCCTCGTGTCTGGGTCAAGATCCAATGAGGGGTTGACAAATTATGTCCACCCTTGTCACTGCAGACACGCGGGAATAATTTTCACCGTGTGCGATCATTTGACAGAACCATTCTTGAGAGATATGGGACGCATGAATAAACACTGGAAACACTTAAGAGAGCAAGAGAGACCGAAAGAACGAGAGGCGGGATGTAAGGGGGCTGAGAAAGGATAAAGGAGACAGATGAAATGAAACTCACCATCTTTGCGTTGCCTTCTCCAAGGCAGAGTTCCATGCAAACTCTCGACGTCGGAAATGTCGCTGCCGAGTAGCTGACGAAGTTCAGCGTCAGCTCGATCCTCCTTCGTGCAGAATTTACCCACCTGGAAGAATAAAGAAGACCAAGAAATTACGAACGAGCACAGCTACGGAGGAACAACACACAGGAGATCAGGAAGTAACGAGTAAGTCTTCCCGATCTTTTGTTGAAAAATGACTTATGCCTAGATTCATCGGTTATGTAATCTTTCATCATTTCTAGTAATAAAATTGTAATGTTTTCGTTACAATTTTATTACCAGTAATATTTCTGTATACAAAAACGCGGCGCTGGTGAATGCCAGTGACGTTTTCACTCCAACGATATTTCGAGTTAAGAAGGATTGTACGTAATTATACTTGGAGTGGCGACGGCTTGCTTGAGCACCGACTGATGCATCAGCGAAAAACCAATACTTCTGACACTTTGGTGTAAATATTTGAGTGAAACGTCTACACACCAGAGTATCATACGAATATGAGGTTTGTAAGCGACATCCACAATGTTAACACCCATTTGCTCGATGATTTTTATGGATCAGTTTTAGAGAGGTTGCAGAAATCTACAGCGTTAGTATTTGACGGATATATTTTCACACGTTCGAAGTACCATGTTAAATTCTTTCAAAACATTAGATTCGAAGTTATTTTTAATATAGTTGGAGAGACAGAAGAAATAAGAGAGGAAGGGAGAGAAACAAACCTCGGTAATCATCTTTCCTCTCGTCTTGTTCCTCTCTCGATGATTGGCTTTTTTCTCGAGCTGCTGAATAACACGTTCTCTCGTTGTTCTGTACTCGAGGGCAAATTCCGAGACTATCCTCGAGAATTCGTTCGGCTTAGTATCCTGCACACGATGCAGTGGTATACCAAGCCAGAGTATGAATTTGTGAAAACGATTTATGATACGCCGATGCACTATCCCAAGGACGATTATCCTTTCCGCGCAATCGGAGAGAAAATCGGACATTCTGAAATATCGAACGAAAACAACAAAAAAAAATAATAATAAAAAAAATTGAAGGAGAAAGAAAGATTAAAGTTTTCTCGTCTCGACAATTTTTCTTTCGACGTCTTTCAACCTCGTCTCGGTCCATCCGGTTCTCAAACTTTTTCTTCGATCCTCCTTCGTAGCTTTCGAGCACGGAAGATAAAAAAAGAGAGAGAGAGAGCAAAAGACGGCGTGAGAAAAATCGTGCGGCAAAAGACGACGGTCAATATACGCCCGGATAGAAACAAAATAAGAACGGGAAGAAAAAAATCGCCGGGGTATAAGAAAACTACCAGGAAGATGAGACCAGAGAGAGAGCGTTAGAAAAAGCTCGGAGTAATTAATGGAGGAACGCTTGGCTCCGGGCCAACTTCTTCGGAAGGAAAGCTCCTTCAATTTATTGGATCGCCTTCCCGAACGGCAAAGCTTTCTTTAGGCAGCTTCTCCAATTTCGTACATGAGATTTTTGTGAAAAGAAAGCTCTTGAGGAGCGCCTCTGACTTTTCACTTCAATCCTTATTTGATAAGATGATTTTTGGGTCCATGTACGATCGATATTAACACCTGCGACTCGAGATATCTCTTTCGTCCACTTATTCTTTTCATCGGCCGTTCGAACGTATTCAGAAAGGGTACGGAAATAGAGTGATATTTTTCCATTTATAAAAAGTCATGAATTAAAAATGCACGATGATTGTTTTCGAGCAAGTATTTACAAGAATAACGGCAGTGGAAAATGGAAATTTGAACGTCGATAATTAATAATTTCTTTTTTATTCAACTCCATCCTCAATGCGTTTCATCACCCGAGTAATTTTGATCTCACTGAGAAAAATCTTACTTGACTTTCATCATCGTCGAGCCATCGTGTTTCGCGATGAGTTTCAGGTGATCCCAGGACGCTTTGCACTCGCTTTCGAGCTTTCCGATGTTCGACGCCAACTCGTCGAAGTCGATCTTCGACGCTCTCGTTACAGCTCCGATCTGTCATACGTATTCGTTAGTGTTAAATTAAAATCAACGTTACGTTACAAATAACATTTTTGTCTGAACAATATATTTCTCATTGAAACATTTTTTTTTAATCATCATTTCATATTTTGGGAATAAAATATTTTTTCGTTCGTCAATATGCAAGATAGAAAAATACGTAATCGGTTGTAAAGATCAAAATAAGAAGCTCCGTTAATACAATTTTTTCAATTTCAATAAGAATATAATTTTTAACGGCTTCAGATTTTTAATGATAAAAAAATATTTATTTTAAATGATCGTTAATAAAAATCAATTTGTTTTTCTGATAAATCCCAATTTTCTTTTACGCTATCGAATTTTTCGAAATCCTGATTTTTTTCATGAGCAAAACCATATCCTTTCGATCCTTTCAATAAAAATAAAATCTACAAAACCGTCTCTCCGTCATCCATGAAAAAGACAGAGTTTTGCGAAATTCCAATTTCGTTTCCAGATCATAATTCCGTTCTCAATTTTTTTACTCCCCCTCCCCCACCCTCACCGCCGCTGACACTACACTCGATCTTCGAACTATTACTTCTCATTCCTTTTTTTCGTTCCTTCCAATAGAGCGGGCAAAAAAGCAACACAAAAAGAAAACCGGATGGCGAGTAACGCAGGTTCGTTGAACCGCCACACGTCGCGAGTATATATCTTTTCCTCTTTGCTCTATCGCTTCTCGCACGGTTCTCCCTTTTTTTTTTTTTCTTGTTTTTATCCTTCGAAGCACTCACCTCGGAGTAAAGGTCCGTGGAGTCCGGAAACTTCTCCATCACCATGTGACACAGGTGATGGAGCAATGAGTGCTTGTGCACCGTGTCCTTGACTTCGGGCACTTTCGCGAGATACTCCAGTTGAAAGCCCTTCACCTACGAACCGAAACACGTCCAGGAAAAATAAAAAGAGACGGAAAGGATAACGAATTTTACGACATGAATATATTTGTGCGGTCAAGCTTCGTTTTTTCTTCCTCTTCTTGTGCTCCGCAAAATTTCACAAGGCACAAAAGGCATTTTAAGGCATTTCAAGATTTGACTTTCGATGTTTTTGCAACATTTACGAAAAATAAAGCAAACGCCGATAAAAAAAACACAAAAAAATAAAAGATTTTTCCCTCGCTGACAAAGAGATATACCCTATCAAGGAATTGCATCCCAACGATCAGACGATTTTCTCTTCGTTGGTCTTCCGATAGACGACGCAAGAAAAAAGAAAGATGGCGTCCCAGTGAACCCGAACGGGGAAGGAAAAAATGTTTGACGCCCCGATTTGATAGGGATGAGGTGGGTTAACATTCCAGAGATACTCGCGTTCCGAATGGTTGAAAGGCCTTACGAATTAAGGGGATATCATTTGGCTCGCTTTCAATACCAACCTCATTTCCGTTGAGGAATATCCCAATCGATAGGAGCGTGCTCAGAATTCCGCGGAACGTTTTGTTCACTCTCAGCGTCTCCATTCCTTGCTTCAGATCCATCAACGGCTCCGCAATTTCCTGCACTCACAGAAATCTCGGAAGTTTTATTATTTTTGTCGTCATTAAGATTATAATTATGAGAATTATCAGGACGATGGTTATTGTTAATTACATCGTCAGTGTCATCAGTAGTATTTTTGTTTCTTATTTATCACGCTTATTCATGAAAGAATGACGTAATATAAATTAGGAAATAAAAAATTGAAATTATTGTTATTATTATTATGAAAAATGCAATTCTTAATAGTGTCATTATTCTCGTTGTTTTTTTCTTTTCTTTTGTTGATTATCATTATACTCTTCTCACTGAAATATTTGTTATGCACGAGAAAACTTTTTTGATACCTTAAGATCTAGAAAGTAGAAAAAAATGCGAAACATTTCAAGAGCTAGAGTGAGAGAGGGAGAGTGAAAAAAAGGATGAGAAAAAACTTCGAAATCGAAAGTATATATATATATATATATACACACACATGAAAGTATATAAATTACATCGGACGAACCTTCTCGGAGTTCTCGAAGTCAAGTTTGAAAGCCCAAAGTTTCAACCTCGCCGGTAATTCGGAGATGGACGCGAGGGTGAGAAGAAATTGCTCGGCCGATCCCAGTGGGAGATCTGGATTGGCGGCCTGCGCCTCTTGAATTCGGGATCTCTCCTCCTCGGTCGGCAACATCGTTAAGAGTTTCTACGAGGGAAATGGACGAGGAAAACAAAAAACAAAACACAAACTATAGAGACATGTAAGGACGCAGGGATCGAAGGGCAAAAACAGGAGACACAAATTTTGGCGAAAGCATGCCTGATTTTTTTTGTTGAAACGATGAGAAAAATATCACGACGGCTGTACATTCTACAAACTTTGTAAAATGTCACAGTGGATGGAAAACGTAGTATGATTAGAAATATTCAAATTTAATATGTGAAATAATGAGTTGCATTTTGTTTTTTTTCACACCCAAACGAAAGTATCGGAAATATGGATTATTCTCTTTTATTTAAATTTACGACTGCTAACCTAATGAAATTAACAAAAAATATTTTTTTAGCAGGGAAAAAAAAGTAAACAGCTCATTTTCGGGAGTTCCAAAATATATCGTTTACAGAAGTATATGGTTTCAAGTTTTATTGAATTAATATTCTATTATAAAATCAATATCGCTTCCATAAGTAAATAACTGTATTTTAACAAAAAGCCGGCTCACCTCGATTCCTTCACGATTCATAATAGTCGCGTCCATCTTCAGTATCGCTGTCTTTATCGATCTGGGTGGCGGAAGTTTTGTCATGCCTATGTTGATCGCGTTCGATCTTTTATGATCCAGAACAATGATCTCTTTGTTCTTATTCATCTCCTGCTGCTTCTACTCGCCATGGACGAATGCGCGAGGGAAAAACAAAAATTATAAACTAAGGATGGACGTTTATTTTTTTTCGCACCAATCTTCATTTGGTTAATGGCGTCACTCTCAAAACACGGATATTCTTTCATTAGCGATATGAAACGCCATGATCGATCATGCTGCAGTGAAAACAAAAAAATGCTTAGGAGCCCACGATATTAGGATTTTTGGTGGAACGATGAAAAATGCCAAATGACCCAACGAACGTGTCTACTTTTGTACGAATGAAAGTGAAACCTAATTTTTTGAAGAATGCATTCGCTCGATATGAAAATAAATAAATTCACATTTTAAAGAACAATAGTTTATGACGACTAACCTGATTTTTCATAAGAATCCTGCATTAGAATTGTCGATTTGTATGATCAATAATAAACGAAAATAACCCAATGATGCTTTCATTAGTAGTTATGTTAATTAATATCAGCTGTTAATTACATAATTAAAGATTTCAGCTAAAATAATGAATAATTGGTATTTATTATATATTATATAATAGAAATATACTAAAAAATGAAAACTTCGATTAAATTTTTTAAGCGTAAAGAGAGTAATCCCGGAGTCTAGAAATTTCGTAACAAATATTTAGCCAACGGCGTAAAAACTTTTGTCTCGTTAATTAAATTTTCGGTTCTCTCCGAAAAATCTGGTGACCCGAGGAAAATATCTGCGAAGTTTGTTTCGGGAGCTGCAAATTTAGGATCAAACTTTTCAGCCAGTTTAACCTTGGCCCACAGAAGTAGAGAAAGAGAAGAGGAAAAGAGGAAGAGAAGAAGACTTTTGCCCCAGGAGTTTCGACGTATCTACCAATGTGTGACTAGGACACTTGGATAAACAATTTACCCTCCAGATCTATCAAAAATATCCCTCCTTCCCCCCGCCGCTAGGTTCCGCATACAAATGCGAATCGTCCCAGGGCCGAATTCTGTGTACGTGGCCACTGGCACGTGACCGGACAATTACACGTTTAAATGGAGTGCGATGAGACAGAGAAAAAAGAGCACAGCAGGGCCATCACAAGCGAGGCTCGTTAATTCACGTAACACAATTATCGACATAAATGAGTTTTCACAGTTGAAAGAACCACGACAATGACTTAGTTATGGTTGACAAAAAATGTCACTCGATATTTTTATTGCGTTTTTTGCAAAACTATTTTTCGTCCCTGAAAATATCAACAATCTACTTGATAAAATCAAAAGTTCTATTGTTATTGAAAGTTTTCGCTATCAAATGGGAAAGAAATATAAATTCCAAAATGTCCTGATTATTAAAAAATTTTCTTTATTTTAATTTTGTTAATTAAATGAATGTTATCGAGTATTTATTTCAATTAATATTAAAACGTATTATTGTCTATTGTGTCAATGATGAATATTTCTATTTTTAATTAGTTCATAGCCCCATGGCAACTGATTATTTTATCGAGTTAACTATTGCCGAAAAATGACCACCACTTTCCTCATCAACTGTGAACTCAGCGAAACCGTGAGTTCAAAAGCCTTTTCGAAAACGGCACCTCTGAGAATAGTGCAGGTACGAAAGCTGCCCGCAAACCTTTTAGAAAGAGAAAACAAGGACACTCGACACACAGATAAATTGTGAAAAATTAAAACTCACCTCCTGTAAAATTCCAGCATGCCATTTTTGTATCGTGCGAGCACCAACAATATTGCAAAGAATACAAGAAACAGATTAGTCGTGTTGCGCGTTTAAAACCATCACCCTTCAACCCGCTAAAAGGAATTTCAATACGAATATAGATATTGTAGATTGAAAGAAGGGAATTTAGCCGGACGTCTTCATTTGTTGTTCACTTTTTTTTCTCATTGTTACATTTTTGTAGCTTATCGAAAATCCTGCATCTATAACTGCTCGTAATACTTTCATTATAATATAGCTCTCGGTGTAGGGGAGAAGCAAAATGTATGAGAAAGTTGCTTAATATCGAATAAAGGACTATCTCGAGATTTAATGAAATCCCATCTGTTTTTGATTTTATACACTAATAACTAGTTACGAGTTGTCATTGCAAAACTGTGAGTTTCCTAGGAACAAAATATATAATTTTGGCAAAAAAAGGCAAAAATGAATTCTCAAAGAACATTCGAACGATAATAATTACAAAGTTATAACAACAAACGTTCGATTTAATCGCATCTAAATATAGGCCCCCCTAACCTAGGCTATAAAAAAATGGAATTCGAGGCCTCACACAGGACATCCGATTATAGGCAAACTTTTTAAAAACTATCATTTTTGCGATTTTTTGTAAAACACGATAGAATTCGAATTATTACTATACATTATGTAAAATAATGTTTGCCATCTTGATGTACGAAATGTTAATAACAAAATCATGAAACTTGATCTTGGCGTTATTCGCTTTTTTTTTTTCAATTTTAAACAAAAAAAATCCAGCATAGTGCCTCTCCCGTACGTGTACAGGGATGATAAATATCAATTTCATTTTCATTAGAGCGTACGGTTGCGCGTTTCTCGAACCTTGGTGAACTCACGTAGAGAGGATCACCGAAGCAACCCCATCAACCACTCAAGCCTGAACGTACCCAAGCGAGAGTATCGGTGATAGTTTACATTGGCATGAAGTTCCACATTGAGCTAGAAACTTGAGGTGTTTCGATACAGTCAGAGTTGTGTGAGGTATCGCCCGATCTCGTTCCCTTGCTTTCCCTCTCCCATCTTACTTCTGCCTGTCCCAAAATAATATTCCGCATATTTTATAACGCAACGAAAATTTATTTATCTTTCTCTCTCATTTTGGCCGTCAACGTCGATTGTTTTCTTCTTTTTTTTTCTCTCCCTTTACCTCCCAATCATACCTCTTCTTTGCCTCCCGTCACAAACTCGGAAACGAACGTACGTCTCGTTAATGTTTTCTGATTGTGAATATTATTAAAATATTGTTTATCCACGTGATCAACGCGCGACTCAAAAAGTTTAACGAGAAAATGAACGCGATGGAAAAGGTACTAGCGAAAGCAAACGAGATTTAAAAGAGAAATAAAAAATTGACTGGTGTATAGGGAGAGCAAGAACAAGGAGAGAGAAAGAGAGAGACGGTGAGAAGGCGACTGGTTTCCCTCGAGCGTGAGTAAAAAGGTTGTGTGGACCGAGCGAGAGAAAATACGCAGTATGATAAATACAAGAGAGGTTTTCCGGTTCTCGGGACATAAAGCAGCGCCACCTGGCTGCCAGGTGCAAAATTACTGGTATGGAAGTAATTAGACATTTTGCGGTACCTCAAGTGAGCCACAGACACATCGGTACGTGAATTTTTGTGGCTCCACACCGATACGTGTATTCGTGGTTTTTTTTTTTTTTTAGAAAAGGAAGCTATTGTTTTTTTTGTCTTCGCGTTTTTGGTTTAATTAAAAGTATGTCTCACACTTTGATGAAGGCTCGAATATCGACAAGCCTATAATAATCCTTCGTTAAAATTTCAACTGCCCTTCATCAGTGAGAATAACCGTAGAGTCGGAGTGAGAGAGAAAGAAATTTGGTCGAGGGACTTTCGTGACTGGTGAACCTCGAATTTATGCCGGAGCACGCATTAACTCGCCACCCCCATCGATACACACTAATTAATTAATATCGTACATAAATCGAGAGGTTCAGAAAACGTGGAAGTACAACAAGAGAAAAGAACATTTGTACACGCGAGCTTAAAATTTCGTGCGCTAATTACGAGAAGTCACAATGCGGGTTGTTCACGATTTCATTTTTTTTTTTTTTTGTCACCTTTCTTTACCGCGTTATCGTCGTTGGGCTTTCTCTGAGTTTACTTCGAATTTTCGAATTAGAAAAATAAAATTCGCAATCGACATCGCAATAAAGTCTTGTTTTACGAATTCAAAAGTAATATTGTACTCTGCGGTAAGAAATTCGAAGTTATTTCTTACGTTTTTTCGATTTTCTTTTAATTGAATAAAAATTGTGTGCTTATTTTTAAAACGTTTACTTTGAGATTTCGCGTGTATAGCTCGAAAAAATACAAAGCTCTCGACGCGAAGACGAACACTCCTAACGACTTCCGCAGCGGTAGATTTCCTAACGAGACATCACGCGATGTATGGCAACTTCGAGAAACTCCAGTTGTCAAAAATGTCGAAAGGAAAACTCCCGCGGAAACGTTATTGAAGAAAAAGATGTAACGAGCAAAATAAGAAACTTAGTCGAGCCGTGACAATTTCCCTGTCGCTGAGAAACGTCGATCAAACACAGAAGAGAATTTCGACACCCGATCCAATTACCCCACCCTCACGGACTTCGTGTGAAATCCAGAAACTTATAGTCCGGGTTCGCCTCTCTTTCTCTCTCATTCGTTTTTCTCTGGAGAGTGAGACGAATAGAGTGTGCGAAATTTATCCACGACGGTGAAAACAAAAAGAATTAAGCACCCCGAGAGCTACAGGAAAGAGAAAAGGGGCGAAGTTAATAAAAACTTAATTGAAATTCGTCGATCGAGCGGAGAGGAATAGAATTTCCAGCGGCCCGAATATTTTTTCATGACCACAAATATTTGAAGACTTTTCGTTTCCGTTCGTAGCATAATGAAATTCTGGTTTCGTTTCAAAAGCTTTTCTCTAGGAAAGTGTATCCTTTTCCATGGCGAACCAACGAGGAAACGATAAAGGACGTTGCTAATCACACCCGATACGCCTCATCGTTGAGAATTTAACGAAAACTACTACAGCGAACGAGCGTGAAACTGGAAACGAGATGAGTTACGAATAGCGATAGGTTGAGGAGGTTGGTGAATGAAGGAGGGTCCGATAGAAGAGAACTGTGGGAAAGAAGGGTGAAGCTTCTCACCTTGGTAATGAGATCCTTGGCTCGGCTCTCGAAGAGGTGTTCGAGTTTTTGGGTGTCAACCGGGACCGGAAGTAGCTCGTCCCAGATCATTTTGTTTTTGTCCAACCGAGTAAGTATAATTGGATCGTCCCGTACCTCTTTCCAAAAGAGCTTGACCGTTTTTTTACTCTTTTTGGGTAGGCCGCTAGGTCCGTTCAACGTATTCGCGTTGGCGCTCGAGCTAATCGAATTTTTTGGCAAAGACGGCTGCTCGCTGGACGTTCTGGACGACTTGAGATTAACACCGAACAACGGTGGAGGCCCGTTTGGAAAAGGCGGCGGAAAACGTCCACCAGGTGGCGGTGGTGGTGGTGCTCGGCAAACGCCTCCACCTGGTGAGGTTGTCACCATCGGTGGGGGTGGAGGTGGCACTCCGTTCGCCACGTTAACCGGCCCCAAAACGTCTACCTCGTCGTCCGAATTCAAATCCGTAAAGTCCAAGTCGCACAACGCCAACGGCCGCTTCAATTTGTTCACTAGCTCCTCCCAGTGTAGCTCGTTCTCTGATTTCTTCGCTTCCGCGAGTTTTGGCAAATTCTCACCGGTCGGTGACTTCAACACGTCCGCCTTCGATTTTGACTTCGCTAGGCCCTCCTTCGCCTTCGATATCAGACCGCTCATGTCACCTATCCTGTTTCCATAGATAGCGGAGGAGACGACACATTACGTATTATTTATTCTTATTGATATTCCTTTCTTTCATCGCTCGATTTTTCTTTACGCGTTCAAATATTTGAACAATTGCTTCTTCTCTATTTAATTTACATCTTTGCTTACAAACGGACCTTTTAAAAACTATTTATTACAGTGATATTTTGATAAAGAGTACAAACATTATTTTCCACTTTTTTTGTCATTTCAAGACCGATTTCCAAAGGGGTCCGATCATTATAATTGATGATCCGTAGAAATCGACATTCGCGTTTACAATTTTTGTTCTTAATATTGACAGGATGGCTCCTTCTTTGTTCAATTTATGATACGTTTTGCCACGAACTTCTGAAAACTACTTAGTACAGTCACATTTGAATAAAGAGTTTGTAAGAATAATTTTCCATTTTTCCTGTGGAATTCGATAAGTAATGACATTTTCTTCGCTTCAGTTTTTTTTTTTTGGCAAATTTGACAAGTGTAAATTGTACGAAAAAAATGAGTATTCATTGGATAATAAAATTAATATTATATATAATAATGTAATGTATAATAACGTACAATAGCGTTACGAATAATAATTTATAAACGTAAGATTGCAAAGAAAAAAAAATATTCGACGAAAATAGAAGTTAGCCCACTGTGATATGTTCATCAACGTCGCCTTTTCTTTTTACTGTTCAAATTTACCTCGACACTTTGTCCTCGACGGGGCTGCTCGGTATGAGATTTTGGGCGGTCAGTTTTTGCGTCAAATCCTTGACGGTACCCTCGCGCTTGATCGGTATCACCACACGACGATCCTCATCCTCGTCGGTGTGATTGCCCTCGTCGCATTCGACACCCTCGTCGGGACTCTTTCCGTACCAAGGCTTTTTCTCCTCCGAGTCGAGCTTGTTTGCCGCGTTCATTATCGGTGTCAAGTCCTTACGACTGTTGGCGCGCGACAGCTTGTTACAAGGCGAATCTGAGTTTCTTTCGTATGGTGACGAACCGTTAGTGAACCTCATGCCATTCGTTGCGAAGGGAGCTTCGTAAAAAAAAAAAATTACACACATTGTTTCATTTAATAACAAAATATACGTATAAAACGAAGAACGTTACGCAATTATGAAAAATGTGACATTATCAACTATTTGTATATTCCAGCATTAACAGTATCAATAACGATAATAACAAGAAAGGAAAAAATTAATGAAAATTGAAAGTACAATGTTGAAAACGATTTATAAATCGAATAGTTGATGGAAGTAAAAATTGTCATTTTTAAGAGCAATTCGTGAAAATAATACGACTATATACGAAAAAAAATTCAAAAATTCACGAAAATTTCTACTCCGTTCTCACTATTTTAATAGTTGACTAATTAATTTGATTAATATCTACTTATTTATAGATTATTATTTATAGATTAGGAGTAGTGTGGATTAGTAGGAAATGAATGATATTATATTAGTATTAAATAGGATAATAATAGTATTTTCTAACAATATTTTTTATTTTTATAAAAAATATGAAATAATAACAAATACTCTGTACAAAATACTCTGTGATCTTCCTAATAAATGTTGTACGACGAAACATTTATTCTGCCAGATCGAAATGTGTCCGAATTTCTATTCTGACAGGATTGAAACTCGGAATGAGAAATTCGAATTTAAATTAGAATGCAGAATTTAAGAAATCCTTGTTTAACAACGCTCATGACGTTTCAATAAAATGTTGGTTATTTTCTGCAAGGAAAATTCCAAGAAAATTCCAAGGAAAATTCACGAAATTATGAAAATTGAGAACGAATTCTATTTTTATGAGTTTCAAAAATGTTCAACGAAAATCTATTTGTCGATATGTATTTTGAATAAAAGTCATGGAAAATAAATTGCTCGTGTATTTTTCCGTTGCATCAGGAGAGGGGAATTCATTCCAGTGTTACTCCCTATTTTACAGATAGTCCGTGCAAAACACGCAACGGTGGCATTGATTATTGGGAAATGGATGGAAAATAGTGGGTTGGGGGCTTTTCCGGTTCTCCGGTGTTGCTGCTGGCGTTAGATGCAGCGCTGGGACGCAAAATGTACGCGTCACACTGTGAGCATCCCGCGTACGAGCGATAAAAAAAAGCAAAGGTTTGAAGAAGCCAGAGCGATCGAGGGAGGTGGGGGGTTGAAGAGAAGGGTAATATAGAGCGAGAGTGGCGGGCGTAAAGTGGCCGATGAATGGATGGAGCTGATATACAAAGTGCATGTACTCCAGAGGAATAATAGAAACAGAGTCTTCCAGGCCAAGATACACGCGGTATTTCGAATGGATAAGTGAAAATCGCCTCATTTCCATCACAGAGAACGCCTCTGAATTCGAAAAAAGAATTGAGGAAGGAAAATAATAAAAAAAAATAAGCCCACCGATGCATCCATACCGTTACGATACCACCTACGATGTGAATTTTCTCACGAAAATTCGCAAACGCGTACTTTGACGGAACAAAAAGAAATGATCGAATAAAATATTTCGAGAAAAATAGTTCTACGAGGGAAACATGGAAATGAAAAAACGAGGACGAAAAAAAGATTATACTTGAACTACTTGAAATGAAAACACGAGGATAAAAAATACTTTGTTAGCTTAATAGTTACTTTGTTAGTTTAATATTACAATTAATTGTTAAATATTAAATTTATAATAATATATTATAACATTTTATATTAAAATTTGGCCATTTCATACAAGTAAAGAAGATGTTAAAAAATGTATTTCTGTTTTTCTAATGCTCGTAGCGACCCCTAATCGTGACATTAAAGAAAATATTCTAGAATGGGTTTTCCCAGTTTCCACAGTCTAATTTTGTACTTTCGAGGAAAACTCGAGTATTTTCATAATCAGCAGAAAATTTCCGATCAAATAGAGCCTTTTAAAAGTTTAAAAACGGAAAAAAAAATTTTCGACTTCCCCAGGCCACTTTTGTGAAATCTTGAAAATCACGATATTTCGAAAGGTCATAGAGTGAGCTTCTTGTATGCTATGGAGATTCAATGGGGGAGTCTGGAAAAGGTTTTTGCCCGACTTAAATAATGGCGTTGGATTCGTATCGATATCCATTATAGTTTTCCCGGAAAGTCCACTCGAAAAATCGCAAAAAAAGAGGCAAAGGGGTATGTATGGAAAAATTTGCAAAAATCGATGGTCCAACTTTGAAA